>QUSF01000011.1:4795115-4866746 GCA_003676055.1 Chloebia gouldiae | reverse complement strand
TCCTACCCCAAAGATACACATTAATACTGGCGGTCGATGCAAATACCGGGCGAGACTAGAGAAGGCAAGAAGAACCTTCGTTTACGCCCCGAACCTGGTGTGCGTTTGGCTCTCTGTGTTTTTCTGCAGTGGGTAATTCTGCAGATTGCTACCAGGCGAATCTGGAGTTACGTAGCTGTTGTGGGCTAGGCCTGTTGGGCAGCAGGCGCCACGCATTCCTTTGGTCACTCTGTCACAGGAAGGTGCAGAGCAAAGAAAGGTTGAAAGTGAGAAAATAGACATCTAAATAGCAAATTGTTAAAATTTTGTTATAACCAAAAGCTCTGCGCATAAAGCAAAATGATGAAGTATTCCAGTACATAAAATTGACAGGCACCTGGAATTTATCAATTTCACAAAACGAGAGCTTTGTAATATTTAAAGGTTGCTTAAGAAAACAAGCACCTTATCTCCTAATACCCTGCTTTTTCTCCTTCTTATCCCAGGTTTCATTGCTGAGTGACATGAAGAGGTCTGGGATGTCACCAACCTTCCCCCCTGGTTCCCTTCCTGGTGAACTCCTCCAGCCTACTCACTGGCAGTGCTGTCCCAAATACAGGTTCTTCTGTCTTTTGTGTAAGAAGCTAACTCATAAGTGTTATTTCTTTATTTCATATTTGTGCGGAGGTGAACTCACAAAATCAGCTACAGTCAGGCTGAGAATTTATACTTTCATAACACGGAAGTACAATCATACCTAATTTCTAATTACATGCCTATTTCATAGTCCTTGAACTCAAAGAAAGGAAATTTAGGTTAGATATATAGTAGAATTTTTTTATTGTGGGGATGATGTGACAGAAATACAGGTTGGCCAAGAAGTTGTGGATACTTCACCCCTGGAAGTGTTCAAAGCCAGTTTGGACAGGGCATTGAGGAACCTGGGCTAGTGGAGGTGCCCTTGCCCATCACAGGGAGACTGAAACTAGATGGTTTTTAAAGTCTCTTGCAAACCAAACCATTTTATGATACTATGATCTTTTGCCCATTGTATTTTAAATTTATCGCTCATGTTCAGTGAGAGTCTTCAGCTGAAGGCGGGTAGCCTAAACTTTAGAGGTGTAGTTTTCATGCAATAATGGACTAAGTTAATCTAAAGGACATGGGTTTAGCTGATTTTGCTAACTCAAGTAAAATTTATTATATACTGTCAGACAGTTTTCTACTTAGCTGTTGTTCTCAGTTATTCACTCTGCAAAATCTTTTCCTTAAATTATTCATCATTCATGATTCTGCCTTTGAGATCTAAATTTGTCAATCTCCATATGACACCATTTGAGACTTATTTTTTTTGTCAAAAAACATCTCTTGTTTTCGCTCAAATTCCAAGGGATTTCCCCACACCAGCAAATCCAACTGTATCTTTTCTCTTGTAGCTATGATAGGACTCCTCTTACTGTTCTTTGTATTAATGAAATTTGAGAATCATTTAGCACAGATACTAGCCATCATCATCATTGCGTATGTTCTAGAAAGTACATTTTTTACATGCTTCCATATTTATATGCATGCACTTAAGACACAATAAACAATAAATACCACTAGTGAAAGGATAAATAATCAACACAATTGTTTCAGCTATCCATTATTTGGTAACCATACTTTATTACATACCATATTACATGTGAGTTGCTTAAAGAGTGTAGTAACTCATTACCACCCCTTCTCCTGGGATCAAAAAGGGCACCGCATTCAGGTCTGGAGGCTAAAAAGAACTACTTCCAGGTCACAGTTCGGATCTATCTGGTGTATCTCTCTCCTTGGTCTAGACAGTTCCTTTTTAAATTCTTCACCAAAATCAGCTTTGATGCCATAAATGCATGGGTTGCCTGTGACATTTGCCAAGATATACAAATAAGCTCTGTGGTCACATATTAAAAACCATCTGAAGGGTAGAGACCCACATGGGCTTTTGCACAGTTGACCTCTTATTTTATATTACAGGGCACCAGGAAGCTAGTGAGGTTTTTACAGCTGACAGACCTTACACACCTCTCTGCTGGGAAAGAGCCCTTCACTTTCATCCCTACTGCAGGGAAAGTTCCTTTAATTCTCAACTTGGCTGAAGAGTTTGGCAGAGAAGAACCCTCTGAAACTCAATATAAGCATATGCAGGGTTCTGAACCCAGGAAGAAACAACCCTATGCACCATTGCAGGCTGGGGGCTGCCCTTCTGGAAAGTATCCCTGAGAAGGAGCTGGGAATTTTGCTGAACAATTTTTACCAAAAATTTGTAAAAATAAAAACTCTTTAATACCATTGTCGCATTAAGAAACAGGCATTCTGTATTCAGCCAGATGCAAAAAGGGTTGTGTCAGCTGAAATTTTGTGCAAGCTGAGTACAGGAAAAGCTTCTGTTTTGCATAATATCCATTGATTTTCCCAGAATAAACATAATAATAATTTCCCTAAAATCCTTAATGTATGTTCCCTTCCCTTTGTTCTTTTGTCTTGGGGGTCTCTTAGGTGGTCCCTGATGGTCATTGATCCCAGAGTCATACCTGGCCACCTGGTGAGCTGTTAAAAAGTTGGCACAACTGGGCTACTTGCTTTCCAGTTCTTTCTACAGGATAAGTATTGTGCAGTTCCACAGGCCAGTGGTTTTTGAAGAATAAGCATTGTATTAACCCACCAGGTACAAACGATTTTTCATTGGGCAACTTTCCCACCTTTTGAGGCTGGTGAAGCTTGTCTGCTCTTTGAGCCTTCATAAGCTCTACCATGCATTTTTACCAACATATAAGTTCCTTGTGTTGCATGAGAAATCATGTTTTTTCAGCAGCTTAAAGCAAGGATCATAATCATAATTATTAATATGATCACAATTATACTCTGCAAAAGGGAGGCCCACCAACCAGTCAGAGAAAATCCAAGTTGTTTAAATAGGTTATTTAACCATTTACTTTCTTATCCTGCCCTTAATTCTCTTAGAGATGTAGCAATATTATCCTCTCTAGCTGATCATCCAGTTGAACAGTCACATTTGGAATGTGCACACAACTATTGTTTAAATTCAAGCAAGCACATACTTCATGTAACAGCAATAAATCTAAAGCAAATCTGTTTTGTATGGTTGTTTTAGCTGTGGCTTGCAACTGTTCATTTATTTCAGCAAAGCCCAAGTGAGTTGCATTTGCTAAATTTTCCATTTATAGAGTCAAATTGTGGCTAGTCTATTATGTACGGCTAGTATGGCTAGTTTATAACTAAAGGTAGATAATTGAGGAGTAAGATAAAATCTGAAGTCCATCTCACTATAGTCTGCATATTGGGATGTTTCCAGGTTTCATCATGTTTACCTTCTCCCTATAGCTAGGTTCCTGGTGGTGACTCCTTTCACAAGGGACAGAACATTAGTACTCCTAAAGACCACTGTTCTCTTTATTCTCCTGATGGTTAATGTGTCGTCCAAATTCCATTGCATTCTACCTATGTTGTGGGTCCCAATGATTTTACGATATCCTGCTCACAGTCTGTATCTCTCGAGGTCTCATTATCTGTTAGGTGAGACCAGGTGTTATTAAGAAAGGGAGAATAATTTCTACAAACACATCCCAGCCTTAGAACCTGGGCCACAGACATGAGCTGCTCTACCTCAGGATTCCTACTGATGTAAGCAGATATTTGAGGCAATTTGTATATGATTTCTATTTCTCTATTTCCCAAAGTGTTTCCTGATGTCTTAGTTCCATTATCTTATACTTAAATTATGTACCTGCCCACATGAGGTTACCAATAAAGTGTTGGGATTTTTCATAAGTTTTAATGATAGGGCTAACTGCCCATCCTGATTACTATAATTTGGTTTTTGTTCCAGGCCTTTCAACTTTTTGCTAGGTATTTTTTAGCTACCTCTTTGGCTATTTTGTCAGCTAATTGATTCCCTGTGTTAACTGGGGAGTTTCCAAACTGGTTGATTGTGGCAACACAGCCAGCTGGGATAAATAGTGGCTTTGCCTCGGTAGCATATACCTGAGGCATCAACCTGAGGCCAACCTTTAATATCCAAGCAGGATATTAAAATGGAAACATCTAGTCAGGACATGGCAAGAAGAGCGTGGTCATGGGATCAGTAATGGAACTATCCTATATTAAGTCACCTTTCTGGTTCTTGTTCTCATTTTGTTCGGAACTTGTTACATAGAAGGTCATGTTCTTAGTTCGCATTCATGATTCGACCCTTATCCTCAGAATATCCCTATATCTTGTTATGTTTGCCACTCTCCCCATCTTGGATATTGCTGCTCAGACTGGGTGGTTTCTGCATTTATTATTTTGCTATTAAAGATCTTTATTTTTGGGCACGTTCATCGCAGCCATTCTTGTATTTTATGCCACGCTCTCCCCGGCTGAGCTAGGACTAGGGTTCGCAGCGACAGAATGCAACAGTTGATGGGCTTCACAAGTGCACTACAGCCACTTCTTTTAGCTTTTCCACACTGTAGTAATTAACTCATTTCATTTTTATACTTCATAGGCAATCCTTGTAACAATCCACTTTCCTTTCATATGTCTTCATGGGTATGTGTTATCCCAAAACTGGTTTTAAATCAGTTCGTATGTTCACCCTTTGCCAGCACTAAGTGTAAAGTCATTAATTCTGCTTTTTGTGCTGTAAAGCCTGGACTTCTGTTACCTGGGTCAAGGTTACCACAGCATACCCAGGTGAACATCTTGTATTTCATACAATGCTGTTCCCACCAGTGTATAGCTCCAGTTCCAGGTCCTGGGTAGGATTACTATTGAGGTCAAGTCTTAGGTTCAACATTTCCCTGCTCCAGTACGGCAACTTGGTATTTTAGCATCCTGCTAAGAAGACTCATAGATCTTGCACAGTTCTTGGCTCCAGAGTCTGACAAATGACTTCCTTTTGGCTGCTTCCCAAGCCTTTTTGGCTGCTTTTTCGTTGCAACATAACAAAACCAAGTTATATTACTGCTTCACTTTTTTCCTGTTTGTGCCGTTTTCTTTGATATCTTGTATCCAGATTGTGTAAGAAATTTAACAGACCTGTAGTAGCACTGAGACACTTCCTTCATTGATTGCTGGCAGAATATAATCTATATGTTGTAGTAAAATTCTGCTCAGATTTTCCTTTTCCAGCTCTCTGCTTTCTTTTGCCAGCTGATTGCCAGACATAGTGGGACTGTTTTGAAGCCCTGGGGTAGCAGAGTGCATGTTAGCTGAACTTTCCACCCGGGGTTTGGATTCTCCCATTCAAAATCAAACAACTCTCCAGCTGTGATCATCCAGGCATCTCAGTTACCCATACCAATGAGGTTACAACACTCTCTACTCCCTCTGGGATTTCTTCTCACTCATTGCATTCCTGTAGCATGAAAATCTTTGTCTCAATGTCTTTTCATTCAGGTATTTGAATTTGTATTTCCTCATCCAGGAAAGTTATTTGATTATTCAATTTTCCCAAAAAAATCTCTCCTCAACAAAGGAATTTGGCATTCAGGCTTATACAAAAATTGATGTGTCCCCTCTATTTTCTTAATTTAAATGGAAACTGTTGTAGAAAAAAAAGACCTGTTCTCTTTCTCCACACCCACAACACTTAGTGGTTCCAGGCTAAGTTTTCCTCTGCATGTATTCAGTACCAATTAAGGTGCTTTTATATAAATTTTTTAAAATTACCTGTTCATTACCCAGGAATAATGTAACCAGGGCCTCAGGTGAGGATGATTCCCCTGGTCCCCTTCAGGGGAATACTTCACTTACGGTTATGAGCTTGGTGATTTGAAGAGCTAGGTTTAGGTTTTCTGTGTGATTTCCCCTGGCCTGGGAGCACTCCCCTTTCCAATGTCCCCTTTCTTTGCAAACTGCCAAAGTATACTTCAGCCACCAATTATTACAATACTCAACCAATTTCTTCCAAGTGATCAGGGATTTTGGGCCAATGTCTTGTGAAAAATAATCATTGTATAACCCACTAGGTGCAAATTATTTTTCATCTGTCAACACAACAACCTGTCCACAAGACAGGAGTTCCTGAGTTTCTGTCCATGAGCCAGCAGTGTGCCCTTGTGGCTAAGAAAGACAATGCTATCCTGGGGTGCATTAGGAAGAGCATTGTCAGCAGGCTGAGGGAGGTGATCCTGCTCATCTACAAATCCTGATTCTCCTGCCCTGACAAACCTGCATCTGGATTGCTGTGGGGAGTTCTGAGCTACTCAGTACAGGAGAGATGTGGGGCTAAGATGATTGTGGTGGCTAAGATGATTAAGGGACTGCTGCAACTCTTTTATGATGAAAGATTGAAAGAGCTGGGTGTATTTAGCCTGGAAAAGAGACGACTGAGAGGAGACATCACCAATGCCTGCAAGTATCTGAAGGGGAGGTGCCAAGAAGATGGAGCCAGGCTCTTCTCAGTGATGCCAAGGAATAGGACAAGAGATAATGTGCAGGAACTGATGCATCGAAAATTCCATCTGAATATGAGGAAGATCTTCTGTACTGTGTGATTGACCACTCACTACAGAAGATTGCCAATAAAGGTTTTGGAGTCTTCCTCACTGGCAATATTGAAAAATTATCTAGACACATTCCGGTGCCAGGTGCTCTAGGATAGTCTACTTCAATAGGGAGGTTGGACCAGATATCCCAGTGTGCTCCCTTCCAATCTGACCCATTCTCTGAGTCTGTAAAGGGCTCAAAACCTTCATGTGCTTCCAGTTTGATTGGGGATTGTTTTATTGTCACCAGATCTGCTCTTTGTTTGCATTCTACTTTTAAGTGGAGTCATGGTGTTTACTTTAGCTGGTTTCTCTGAATCTCATAAAAGAGGGATTACCACATTAAATATTGTCTCCTGGGTGTCATTCTGAGGTTCTTCTGAGGTCTGAGTCATTAGGAAACAGGTTCAAGCCTTCTATGACTTTTCTTGTGGATTGTATAGCTATAGAGAATTAAAAAAAAAAAAGTCATTTGAGCATTTAGTTTGCATTAATAAATCTCATTCTAACAAGGGAAGGGGATATTCTAGCATATATAGAAACTAATTCATCAGTTTTGTATCTCCAACTGTACACTTTGTAGAAATGGCTGCAACGCTCTTCTTCCATTGTCCCAGCAACTGGTATTTTAACTTTGCTTAGCAGACCCTTACAGATAGTTATTACTAAACATGAGAGCCCTCTACAAATCAAATATCTCTTGTTTAATTCCCTGGTTTTACCGGAACTAGGGCTGGAGATGCCTTGATATATTCCCCTGGTCATCTTTACTCATTGTCAAAAAATCATCCAATATCACAATAATTGCATCTTCTAATTAACCCATCCTGCCTATAAATAATGCAAGGATTTATAGTAAAGGCAAGGCAGAAGCCTTTTTCAGACCTCTGCCTAATTGCTCCTGTTTTTGTCCATTTCTAACACCATTCTCTTTTCTTCCACAGTAAGAAGGTATTCAATATAGTTAACATATCCCCTCCATTGGAGTTATAAGTCAGCACCATAATTTCCAAAAACTTCCTTCAAGATTCTCTTGGTAGGAACCAAGGATCATTTGCTGTTCAACAAATCTGAAATATTAAAAGGGATACTTGTAAAAAGGCTGGCAGATCCTCTGCTTCCATTGCTCGATTGAAAGGTGACTTTTTCACTGGCTGCAAGTGAGTCTGTCCTGAGTCTGGCCCACAATAAGGCTAAAATCCTCACTACCTCTCATATGCTTTTTATTTTGATATATATCCACTTTGTCCATCCCTGCCCCAAAGTTCCATGTGGTGGAAAGGTGGAAACTAATGGCTACAGGAGGGAAGAAAAAGAACAAATTATTTAAAGAGTAATCATGTCCTCTTTGGTCAATGGTGATGCTGATGAGAAAATTAGGTAATGCTAAAGGGCAAACTAAATGAGTAGCACAGTATGTAGGAGGGATGGGGGTGACAGTAGCTCAAAAATGATTAGAATCATTACATCCAGGAAAGCAGTCAAGAATAAGAAAGTAAAACATGGGTGAAGTAGGAGGCAAACTCAAGAAATTAGTGACAAGAAAGCATAGAGTTGAATAGAAAAATTTGACATGATATTTTATAAGATAAGACAAAGCTAGTTTTCTTAGAAAAATATAGAACAAGAGTGAAATAAAATTAAACAAATCGAGAATTACACAATGATAAGTATGATTTTGTTTTAAAATTGAGTTCTTTTATGATGGAGTATTCAAAAGAAAACCATGATGCTTTTGTTTGTTTGTTTGTTTTTTGAGATAAAAGAGTCAAAAGTTTAAAAATATGGGATGAAAAGTGGGAACTATTAGAATGGGACCTTTGCATATGTAGGAATTTTCATCGTTTTCTGTTACGTTCTGCTCAGACCATATTTTCCCTGTTCCCCGGGACCCCTGTGACTCAGATCAAGATAAGCCTGGGCCCCTCCTTCATGCCCCAACAGGGTTGGTGGAGAGCCAAGAAACCCTCCCTGTCAAGAGCCTAGAAAAACCCCTGACATTTCCTGTTCACACTCTTTCCCTGCTCTTCCCTCTCGGACCATGGAATAAAGGAGCTGGACAACTACATCGGGGGAAAGCCTCTTTTAAACCTTTGCCCATCTCCTGATGTTTCCCCCTCTCAAGGTCTCATATTTCTGGGCTAGCCTGATAATTTAGGGGCTGAGAGAGAGGGAGAAACCACAGCTGGCGCCCAACATGTGTTTGCTATAAGTCCACACAACGAGCTTGAGACCTTATTTTAAAGGATCTCAAAAGTCACCTGCCCTGTTACGCTAGCTGCCTTTAAAGGCTTTGAGTTACAGGGAAAAGGTTGGGATCTCGCCTGAGTGCCCCAGGCGAGCCGCCTGGAGAAGGGACCCCAGACGATTTCACGCATGACCCCACAGTTCACAGGGTTTGTAAGATTCCCTCTGTTTCACATTTTCCCGGGTGCGCATCTAGCTGGGAGGGGTTACCGTGGTGACTGTGGGGAGCTGCCTGTGGGGCTAAGCTAGAAGCAGCGCTCACAGCTTGGAACGTACGGATTTGTCATAATCCGTGTTCCTGGGTCAGGAAAGTCACAGGAGGGGTCTGAAGTTCTGGGACGGCAGAGGGGAATCCCCCCACACACACACAGGAAAGCTGAGAAAAAGGGCAGGAGCTGCTCCAGCGGTGCCACTCCGGTGAGTGCCCCACCCTTCCCCCGCCCCCCTGCATCAATTCCCATGCTGACAGCGGGGAATTCGAAAATCCTGTGCTATGTTAAAAGTCTGGTGGAGGATAGACCACTGATACTATTAAAATAATGGGTGCAAAAGTATCAGTGGGAAAAAAGAGCACAATAAAACACCTTAGCAATATTTTAAACAATGTAGCATTCTCAAATAAGCTTTTACTGCATTTTGTATGCTGGCTAACAAAATACCAGATTTTACTGTGCAGGAAATGAATTTGATTTCATTTTGGGACCAGATTGGACAGATATTAAGTTTAAAAATTGAAAATGGTGAACATAAAGCTTCTCTATTTATTCCGATATTCTTACAAGCTCGGAAACAAGATTTTAGAGGCAGAGAAAGCCATGCAAAGACAGACTAGTGGTCCGAATGACCCCTTTTCCCTTCCCTATTCACCCCCTCGATATCCCAGCCCTGATATCGCTTTACCCACCCTGTACCCCCCTGTAATACCTGGTTCTTCTGAGAAATATAGTCCAGACTACTCCAAAAGCAAAAAGTTTTCTTCCCAGAGCTCTGACGCTGTAACAGGGTCTCTGAACAACACGTGGTAGGATAATGACACTGGGCATGTGCCCTTATCTGCCCACAACCCTTCCCTTCCCCGAGCCCCCAATCCCTGTTGGTGCCCAACAGCTCCCCCCCACCCTTATCAGAGCCTGCCTCTGGGTTCCCTCGGGAACGGGGGCGGGGCCGGTCCCGGCACAGCTCCCAGCCCGGACACTGTCGGGGGGACGGTAGAGCAGCTCAGCAGCCCAGAGCACCGGCGGGGCTGGGGCTTCCCTCGCAGCACCAGCAGCCCGGGAGAGGAGGGGGTGACCTGCCTCTCACTGGGACCAAGGGGGTGGTGGGGGGGAACACCCCTGCCTCTATGGACATTGGAAATGAATTAATACCATCTGTAGCACCTGTAGTATATCTAGGTGGGAGAAACGGTAGCAGAACATACCAACCTCTACCATATAGAGAGACAAAACAGAGATTTGTAAAATACAGAGAGAATTTGGGAGAACAACTGAGATTTTTAAAGGCATGATAAGGGCAACCTTTAATTCAAATGAAATGGTACTGAAAGATTCAGTGATTTATTTAAATGTTTACTAACACCTTCTGAATATGAGATATGGGAAAATAAATGGAAGTTAGCTTTAACAGCAGTTTTACAGGAAATACAACAAACACACAGTGACACAATGGACAGTGACGGTAAACCTATTACAATGGATCATCTATGTGGCACAGGTGAATGGCACTGTCCAGAAAAACAAACTCGAGTGCTATCTAGGTCGGTTTTGGAAAAAATCTGTAACGCTGCAGATTTATTGCAGTTTGTGGATCACTTGAGAACCCAAGTCGAAAGACAGGTGCAAGACCCTATGGTACAGACAGCTGATTAAAGAAATGGCTCAGAGGAATATGAATGATACCTGCCGTAGAATTATCCTCAGCCTTCCTTTCAACCCATCACCTAGTCTTGCTCAGATGATTGATGCCTGCACCAGGAGAGCAGAGCTGTTCGATACCCCTGACAGACATACAACTGCTGCACAACCACAGCCTGTTGCCACGGCTGCACCAGGTCCACCGAGACAACCAATGTCATCAAACCAGCTGCAGCACATCATCTGCCTCAGTTGCAAGAAACCAGGACACTTTGCCAGAAACTGTCCTCAAAACCAGAACCAAAGAAAGTTCAACACACAAAAAAACTGAGTGCACAGCACATGCCCACTGCTAATACAAATACGTGCAAAGATATAAATATAGCGGGACCCACGCGGGAAAATGCCTCTCTCTTAACAAATAAGGGAGAGAATGGAACTCATGGGGGGGGGGGGGGGGTGAAAAAAAAAAAATGACAAATGTAAAACTAACAAGGTTTGGCAGCTGCTAGGCTGACCTCGCCTAGTGACTGCCAAAGGGTTTCATTTCAGATCCACTGATTGGGAAGTCATTATAGTGGACCTGTCAAACAGCTCACAGGACCTACAGACGTACCAAATGGAACCTGACAGTGAGTATTTTGTCATTGGAGATATAGCACACACACCTTCAGAGATTGAAGTAGATCCCATGACTAAGGGAAAGATATCAAGCCTTATGCTGTTGGCATGCTGCTCGCACCCTCCATTTTACCTAGAAAAAGGGCAAAATTTGGCCCAAGCCATTCCCATCCCAGTAGAAATAACAGTAAAAGGAAAATCACCAGAAGTCTACTGGGCAGAGGTGGTAGGAGAGGATAAACCCTCGATGGCATGCAACCTAGCCCATGGGTCAGAGCACCTTCAGGTAGAAGGGGTTCTGGACACGGGCGCAGACATCACGGTGATACCTAAGACCATGTAGCCATCACATTGGGAATTGCAACCTGTGGCAGGCAAACCTCAGGGCATAGGAGGAACAACACTGGCAAAAATTTCAAAAAATGTTGTGCAAATTCAGGGACCTGATGGGAAATTGGCAAGTGTTTGCCCATTTGTGGCAGACTATAAGGCTCCTCTGTGGGGGAGAGACACCATGTACCAGTGGGGAATCCAGTTAATCATTCCTAGGACACCCCAGGACTTCTGGAAGTAGCCACTGTGGCGCGCCCTGCCCACAAGTTGGAGTGGTTGGATAACACCCCAAAGTGGGTAGCACAGTGGCCTTTGAGTATCAAGAAACTTGAGGTGCTTGACAAACCTGTGGAGGAGCAGTTAGCTTAAGGACACCTACAAGAAACAGATAGCCCTTGGAATTTCCCAGTCTTTGTAATAAAGAAGCCTGGGAAGGACAAGTGGAGATTGCTCCACCATCTCAGAGAAATAAACAAAATTGTAGAGGACATGGGTCCACTCCAGCCAGGGATGCCTAGTCCAGCAATGCTCTCTCAAGATTGGCAATTGGCTGTCCTAGACATCAAGGACTGTTTCCTCCAAATTCCATTACACCCTGAAGATACCCCGAGGTTTGCATTCTCAGTCCCTACCATCAATCAGGAAGCCCCAATGAAACTCTATCACTGGAAAGTTTTGCCCCAAGGTCTAAAATCCAGTCCTTTCATATGCCAACAGTATGTAGCATCTCTGCTGTCTCAGAAAGGATGCCGTCATCCTTCACTACATGGATGATGTGCTCGTGTGTGCCCCCAATGACTCTATACTCCAATACACGCTTGACCTAGTGGTTGAAATTTTAACCTCTGTTGGATTTCAATTGCAGAAAAACAAAGTTCAAAGGATGCCACCTTGGAGATACCTCGGTCTGGAGATCGCTGCAAGGACTATTGTCCCGCAGAAATTGGAGATCAATTGGAACCCCAGGACACTAGCAGACCTCCACTCATTATGTGGATCTTTGAATTGGTAAGACCCTGGCTAGGCATCACAAATGAGGATCTAGACCCTCTCTTCAATTTGTTGAAGGGGAAGAGGGAGCTGGCCTCCCCCAGGGAACTGACCCCAGAGGCAAAGATAGCAATCGAAAAGGTACAGAAGGCCTTGTCAGAAAGGCAGGCACATTGGTGTGAGCCAAATGTGCCTTTCCAGTTCACTGTTCTAGGGAAGCTGCCACACTTGCATGGGTTGATTTTCCAATGGATCAAGGGGCAGAAGGATCCACTCTTGATCATAGAGTGGATTTTCCTCTCACACCAAAGATCCAAGACCATCACTAGGCCACAAAAGCTGATAGCAAAAGCTATCAGCAAAAGCAAAAAGGCCAGGGTGAGACTGTGTGAATTGTCAGGGTGTGACTTTGCATGTATTCACCTCCCAGTCAGGCTTTCTGAGGAGGGAAGGAACTCTCCAGAGAGACTGACCAAAGGGATGTTTGAGCTTTTGCTCCAGAGCAGCGCCAGTCTCCAATTATCTCTGGACAGCTACAGGGGACAAATATCAGTCCATGCCCCATCTCACAAGTTGTTCAATGAGGAATTTCATTTTATTCCTCAAGAGAGAAGGAGCCGGAGACCACTCAAGGCCCTAACAGTGTTCATGGATGCATCTGGGACTTCCCATAAGTCGGTGATGACTTCGAGAAATCTACAGACTCAGCACTGGGAAGCTGATGATGAGCTTGTGGAGGGATCACCCCAGGTGGCTGAACTGGCTGCAGTAGTAAGAGCTTTTGAGAGGTTCTCTGAGCCAATCAACTTGGTGACAGACTCTGCCTATGTGGCAGGAGTAGTGTCCAGGGCGGAGCAGGCTGTGCTCAAAGAAATAGAAAATTAACATCTCTTCAGATTGCTCTCAAGGCTGATTTATTTAATCTCTCACCGAGAGCATCCATTCTTTGTGATGCATGTGAGGTCACACACTGATTTGCCAGGTGAGATTGCAGAGGGGAATCGTAAAGCAGACGCCCTTGCTGCACCAGTTGAAAAAGCACATCTCCCTGATGTCTTCCAACAGGCAAAGCTGAGTCACCAGCATTACCATCAGAATGTGCATCAGGCCTGATTTGACAGTTCCAGCTAACACGGAGTCAGGCTCGAACCATTGTGACCAACTGTCCAAATTGCCAGCTCCAGGCCATGCCATCATTGGGCATGGGGGTAAACCCCAGGGGCCTTAGCAGCTGTGAGGTGTGGCAGACAGACGTCACATACATTCAAAGCTTTGGTCACCTTGAATCTGTTCATGTAAGCGTGGACACATTCTCAGGTGCAGTGTATGCCTCTGCTCATATAGAACAAAAGGCTGCTCATGCCAAACAGCACCTAGTGCAAGCATTCTCAGCATTGGGGGTTCCAAAAACAATTAAAACAGATAATGGCCCAGCGTATGCATCCAAGGAGTTTCTGGAATTTCTCCAGCAGTGGGGAGTGGAACATAAAATTGGCATCCCCCACTCCACCACAGGTCAAGCTGTAGTCAAGTGTTCACACCAGACGCTCAAACAAATATTGAAAAGACAGAGCAGTTCAGCTCCATGGATGTCTCCACAGGAGAAGCTCTACAAAGCCATGTTTACCATCAATTTTCTGAACTGTTCATTTGAAAACATGAGTCCACCAGTGTGGCAAGCACAGTTTCTCTCGCTCTTAGGATTTTTCCTAGAGGTGCACAGAGAGAAATGGAAGATAAAACAATTTCTATTTCTGCTCCTTGTTTTTCCTATGTGGAATGTGTTTGGAGAATTGTTTACCTGGAGTGAGTGCTTGATTGGATTCTGGTGAGGATTGTTTGAGCCTGATGGCCAATCCAATCCACCTGTGTCTGGACTCTCGCAAGCAGGGTCACGAGTTAGATTAGAGATAGAGCAGGAGAAAGTAGCATGTAGTTTTAGTATCCTCCTTTTATATAGTATATTAATGTATTTATCATAATTATAATAAAGAAATAATTCAGCCTTCTGAACTGAGTCAGACATCGTCACTTCTTCCCACTGGGTTCACCTGCATCCACAACACACCAGTTGTATGTCACTTTAACAGTGGCAATCAGTTCAAACTGTCTCAGCACCCACTGGTTCTGATCAGGGACCCAGAAACTTGGGAAACCAAAGGTCTCTATGAACTTGTGACCTGGGGTCATGGCTATGCGTGTGTAGCTACTCCCTCAGGCCCTTGGTAGATTCCCCAGAAGTGGGTGAAACCTTTTGTCCCCAAGAATCCAGGTCAGACAGAAGGGGATGAGAAGCAAGTAGCTGATGCTTCAAAAAGAAGACGCCACCGAATGGAAGAAGAAGAATTTACCTAAGTGTGAATTCCTTCCGCAGAAACAGAAACTTTAACATGTTCTTAAAATGTTTGGTTTTCCCTTTTAGAGAAAACCTACCTCCCACTCAATCCTGTGATGAACCCCATCCAAGTTGTCATCCTGCTAATGCTGAAAGAACTGTGCAAAGGCTGGGGATTCATGGGGTGGTGGACATCTATTGTTAGATCAATTTTGGTACTCTTTGTTATTCTGTTCCTTGTAACCTTGGCTTTCGGGATCCTGCGTCACTTGATTTTCAAAGCTATCAAGGGGCTCATACCTTCTACCTCAGAAGTCAACCACATAGATAGAGTTGGCAAACCTGAGGATGTCTGACTACGCCACCAGCTGTAGGTGGTGGGAAACCAATACTCAGGGTTACATTGATCCCAGTGAATTCCTGTACCTTTGTTAAACAAAGAAGGGGGAGGTGTTATGTTCCATTCAGACCATGTTTTCCCCTTTTCCAGGACCCTTGTGACATCATATCTGATATCCCTGAAAACTTCCTTCATGTCCCAGCGGGGTTGGTGGAGAGCCAAGAAACCCTCCCTGTGAAGACCCTAGAAAAACCCCTGACTTTTCCTGTTGGTCCTCTTACCCCAGTGCTCTTAACCCCGGCGGGGTTAGGATCACCTTGGAGAAGGACCCGTCTCCAGGCCAGCCACATTCATTCTCTTGCAAATTAGGTCCTTCTCTCTCCTGTCAGCAGTGGTTTCGAAATACCATGAAGCAACCTCCCGACTTTGGCTAGTGTGCTTAAAAAACCTTATAAGAATAGTTCTTACTGTTATATGTAATAAAGATAATTTGTGCAGGTAGTGTTATATGTATGTAATATTTGATATTATTAAGAAAATGCACAAGTCGGCACTGGGGGTTGTCTCACATATGTGGAAAGTGGTCCCCGATAAAACCTCATTTACAAATTAATACATGTAGCCAGTCGAGATGGGTGATTTCTAAAGGTAATCAAGAACCCTTGAGGAATGATTGTCCTGGCAACCACCCAAGATTGGGATCACTGGAACTCTCCAGGGTGATACATCTGAATACAATATTCCTGTAACCGCATCAGGGGAATTCATTGCTTCTGGACACCAGATTGTTTAGCTCAACACAGAAAAAAAGACTTCATGAATATGTGGGACTTCGAATGGAAAGAAAAGGCTGATCTCCGAAATCCTGGCCTCGAGTAAAATGTTCCCTATAAGAACCACTTGTACTGGGAGGGTGGGGTGTGGCATAGGAGACTCTCTGCTGGAGCGGCCAAACCTGTGCCAGCACCGATTCCAGGTTCGTCACTGTCCTTTTCCTTGTGGCTGGCTCAGATAGAATTCGATCAATATAAAAAAATTGGATTTTTTTATTTTTAATTCAGCTGGGTCAATTTTCATTTGTAACATGACGAACATAACATATTTTATATATCACTTTCTCACAAGTACGAATTATCCAAAACACACATAACACCAGAAATCCAACAGGTTCCCAGATGCTGAGTGGACTTTTTTTCTCTCCCTTCCACTGAGGCAAACGAAGCCAGCTGCCATTTTTGCCTCCTGGCCACGCAGTGAGGTAGGGGTGGGATATAAGGTTCAATTTTTTTCCCCTCTGCCTTGCTTTGTTAATAAACAGTTTTGCCTTTCTTTTTTTTTTTTTTTTTCTCTTTCACCAACTAATATTCTAATTACTAATTTCTAATTACTCTAATTGGCAAAAGGGTGTCACCGCAGGCCCCCAGCCAGGTAATAATTAGCATTGACTCCATGACTGCAGAAGTCTGATCAATTGCTTTATTGTTATAATCTTATACTATAATATTGATACTTCTTAAGAAACTCAGCAGCCCCTACAGCCAGTCTGATACTGCTTTGACCTAATTGGTCAATCAATCCAAACACCATCCAGTGTCCAATTAAGAAATTACCCTTTGGTAAACAAATCTCCATTACTTTCCACATGTACACAACAGCAGGTGCAAGAAGTGGAGATAAGAATTGTTTCTCATTCTTTCCTCTGATCTTCTCACAGCCTTGCCCAGGAAAATGCCTGGGAAAGTCTGTGCCTGCTCTCTGTGGCCAGAGAGCTGCTGCCACTAAAAGGAATTTTTGGAGCCCTTGTCTTTGGAGAAAAACACTCTTTTGTCTCTAAACCAAGATGCAAGTAATCACTGTATGACTGAAACTGTCCCATGATCTCACCACATGAGCCAGCACTGTGTCCAGGTGGCCAAGAAGGCCAGGGCATCATGGTTTGTAGCCAGCAGAATTAGGGCAGTCATCTTCCCTCTGCGCTCAGCACTGGTGAGGCCACATCCCAAGTCCTCTGTCTAGTTTTTGACCCCTCTCTACAGCAAAGATACTGAGGTGCTGAAGTGTATCCAGAGAAGGGCAACAAAGCTGATGAGGCATCTGGAGGGTCAATGCCGAAGAAGCCAAGGTCGTTTAGCATGAAGGATAGGAGGCTGTGGGGGGATGTTGTCACTTTCTTCTCCCATGTAATACGTGACAGGATAAAAGAAAATAGTCTCAGGTTATACCAGGGGAGATTTAGATTGGGTATTAGGAAATGTGTGACAATTAGGGACATAGTTTAGTGGTGAACATGGCAGGGTTAGGCTAACAGTTAGACTTGATAATTTTAGAGGTCCTTTCCAACCCAAATGATGCTGTAAACTTACCTCATCCACTGAAGTAATTTCAAGTTCCAGTTCTTCTCCAAACTCGGTACGATGGCATCACGTTTAACCAAACACAGCAATTTCTTGTGGATCCAGGTATGACTGTATGTCAACAGTCTTGTCAGCAAAAGCAACAGTATTAACTTTAATTCTTAGAACAGCTCCCAGTAAAACAGCACTAAGACTAGCTCATAATTCCTAAAGATTATTCCCAGATTAATATAACTATAATCCTATTACATCAAAATCTACAAGTGCAAAGATTAGAAATAGCACATGTCACAACACTAGTTTCAGGTCTAAACCTAGATGCAATGACATGTCTCCATAGTTTGTATGTATTAGTATGGGTTACAGCAGTCTAAGTCTTTCACTAGCTCAACAATGCCAGCTAATTCTCCCTGAAATGATCACTCAGCGGAGCCATCTTCCAGCCTGATCTAGCCTTTCGCTCACAGCAGATCCAGTCTTTACTGTATAACATCTTTGCTACCTTCCAAACTGAAATGCTAACCTCATTTTATTGTCTAATTAAAGACAATTGCTTCTTTTGTGTCTGTTAACCTAGGAGTAAAGGTTCTGGGTTTGCAATTGTGTTAGTACATAAGCTGACTGATGAAAATTAGTAACAAAACCCTCTATCTGCTTGGCCCCATTAAAAATCAAGAATAAAGTTGCTACTTCTCAAACAAGGTTTTCAATATTTGCTTAAAAATATGAAAGGAATAAATGGGTAAACCATTTCCAATAATTATCTCTTAATTACAAAAATATTTACTTATGAAGGCTGAAGTGATGAGTCATCAATTAAGGAACACATGCATGCCAAATTTTACTGGGTTTTATTTGCATAATATATGAAGTTTGATCTGCTGAAAATGTATTCATTTGTAAGAGTGTATCTTTCTTATATAGTGATCAGATTAATAATTAAATGCCTGCTAGAAAAGTATTTCAAAGCTGAAACTGTGTGTACCAAGAACAGATTTTTTCTTTCTTCTCAACATCATAAGCTCTAGAAAATACAAGGAAAGGAGCAAGAATGTAATTCATAACCAAACGGTCTCTACAGTATACTGCTTAAGTATGAGAAAATAAACTATAATTGAAATCAAGATGATGCATACTAAAATTGACTAGGTGTATGACTATGTAAGTAATATAAGGTCAGTTGAAATTATACTC
This sequence comes from Chloebia gouldiae, assembly GCA_003676055.1. Classification (NCBI taxonomy): domain Eukaryota; kingdom Metazoa; phylum Chordata; class Aves; order Passeriformes; family Passeridae; genus Chloebia; species Chloebia gouldiae. Next base: position 4,847,979 of record QUSF01000011.1, on the reverse strand, counting down.
TACCTCTTCTTATAGGGGTATAGTGTTTTTGTGGATACATAAAACCATATAATGGTTTAGTTGGAAGGAACATTTAAAGGTGATTTTAATCCAACTTCTCCGCTTGTAATGGGCAGGAACACCTTCCACTACACCAGATTGCTCAGGGCCTCATCCAGCCTGGTCTTGAGCACTTCCAAGGATGGGGCATCTATAACTTCTCTGGGCAACCTGTTCCAGTGTCTCACCATCCTGATAATGAAAAATTTATTCTTTATATCCAGTCTGTATCAACCCTCCTTTAAACCATTAATACAAAGTGTGTGCCCTTTTTTCTTATAGGCCCCCTTTTAAGTATTTAAGGCCCCAATAAGGTCTCCCTGGAGCCTTCTCTTCCCCAGGTTGAGCAGCACTAACTTTCTCTACTCATCTTCCTGAGAAAAATGCTCCAGCCCTCTGATAATCTTGGTGGCCTCCTCTAGGACTTGCTCCAACAGTTCCATGTCCTTCCTGTGCTGGAACACCAGAGCTGGTGCAGCACTGCACTTGGGGTCTCATGCACGTGAGAGCAGAGCAAAGGGGCAGAATCCCCTTCCTGGCCCTGCTGCCCACCCTGCTCTGGATGCAGCCCAGGACACGTGTGGCTGTCTGGGCTGGGAGTGCCCGTGGCTGGGTCACATCCAGCCTCTCATTTCCCAGCATCTTTGTGTCCTTCTCATCAGGACTGCTCTCACTCCCTTCATCCAACCCAGCCTGTGTTCATACTGGAGGCTGCCCCAACTCAGTTATGCAACCTTGTGTTTGAACTTATTGAGTATCATGGTGTTTTTGTGGGCCCATTTCTCAAGTCTGTCAAAGTCCTTCTCTAAGGCATCGTCTCTCAGGTTTGTCAACTGTGCCACTCAGCTTGGTGTTCTCAATAAACATGCTGAGGCTGCACTCAATCCCTTTGTCTATGTCAGGGATAAAGATATGAAACAGTAGTGATCCTAGTAAGGAATTCTGAGGGACAGCGCTTCTCACGGATGTCTATTTGGACATTGGCCACTATTGTCTGGATGAGATCCTGCAGTCAGTTCCTTATGTAATGAACAGTCCCTCCATCAAACCATATATTCCTGCTTTAGAGGGAAGGCTGTTCTAGGGGCACCATGTAAAAGACCTTAAAGAAACTCAGACACTTTTCATCCATAGCTCTTCTCTTTCCACTGATGGAGACGCTCCATTGTAAGAGACTGATGCTGTTGTGTCAGGGACAGACAAAAAGACTCACACAGTTCAGAAGGCAAAAGAATAATGTTTATTAGCAGGAAGTAGCGTCCCTTTACAACCAGGATCGTTAAGGTGAAATATGATTGGTCTCAAAGTAAAAACCTTTCACACCATTGGTGCACTATGAATAGCACACTGTGGTAGAGCATATCTATAAACAAAATGAACAGAAAAGGAGATAATAATTGTTTTCTTTTCTTCTCCTATCTTTCCCAGGCTAGTCTTGGGAGAATTCTCTCTCTTTTCTCTCTGTCTGAACTGAGAACATCCACAAGAGACGTATACATTTTTCTATCAAGACTTGTACTTGTTGAAGCAGGGCTGATTTTCTCAAATCACCTCGCTGTCCTCCATGTGCCTTAGCACAGCTTCTAGGAAGATCTGTTCATATCTTCCCAGGCACAGAGCTGGGGCTGACAGGGTGGTACTTTTCGGTGAAATGTCTCCTTTTTTCCAGCCACCTGGGATTTTACCTGTCTGCCATGTCTGTTCTACTATCACAATGAGTAGTTTGGCTGCAGCATTGGTCAGTTTCTTCAGGTTTCTGGGATGCATCTCATCTCATACCTACGTACGTTCAGACTCATCAGGTGGTCACAAGCGCCTGACACTCTTACATGGTAGGAGAGGGTTTTCTTCCCCATTCCCTCCCTTCTGTTCCATCCACTCAATATGTGTGAAAAGAGATTGCCAGAGAGGACTGAAGCAAAAAATTAGTTGAGCATTTCAATTTATTGAGCCTTCTACTTATCTGTTTTTATCACTTTGCTCATTGAGGGGTGGTAGTTACACTTTCTTTACTTTTTCTTTCTTTTCTGCTTCTGGCTGACACATCTTCAGAAGTACTTACTGTACTTTGTGTGTCTTGCCAAGCTCAGGGCTGGGTCTTTATTGGCTGTAGCTACAAATATTGCTTATCTAAACATTTACATTTTATAAAGTTGTAAAGGAGATGACAATTTTACCCCCAGAAAGTTACATTATAACTTCATCAAGTACTTTTTGGTGGCAAAGGATTTTTCTTTTTTAGAAATATTTCTATTCCTGAATCAGAGAAGAGATTTATGAACTATGTGCAACCCTAAGTACCAATGAGCAAGACATTTCTAAATGGTTCATTTTTGCTCCTCATTACACAGAAAATGCAGAACATTTTTGTTCCAGGTTATCCTAGGGGACTATGAGAAAGGTCTTTCTTCTGCCAACAGTTGTGCTGGAATCACTGAACAGCACAAAATTTTCTGGTTAAACAGCTGGACTTTTACAATGATGGGTAGGGTAAGTGGGAGTAATCTCACAGCAATTCAATACCTAGCACTACTGGTGTCAATTGTAGACCTATGAGTGGAATATTTAAGCTAATTGCATGTTGTGTGCTAAAATGAGATACCCAGGAAATACAGCCAAAACTGACAATGTGATGAATAGGGGGCAATTTAAAATCAGTATGGACAATTTGTGTCTGCCTTGATCTAGGACAGAAACAGTAAAGGAAGTCTTAAATTCTGTTTTGCAACTAATACCAGCAGCTCAAAATTGCTAGTTCTAGATAACCATTTAGTCAGTTTGCAATAAATAAGTTGAAATTTTCTTTAAATAACATATATGTTTGAGGTATTTTATACATACAGTTAGGTATTACCTCCTAAAGGAAATGTAAGTCAGTTCTTCTAGCTGCTTAATTGACTTGTTATAAGTGATTGTGATTTTGGTTTGCTGTGGTGGCATTCTGAGCATTTATGTGTCCAGTGTGGTATAAAACTATCAGCCTTCTATACACCATGACAGTCAGCCTTAATTTCTGACCAAAAAAAAAGGAATTTATATCTCCACACACTTACATATCTGTTACATCTGTTACGTTCAACATACACAGAATGACATATTCTACACATCAGATAGAAACTATAATGTAAGAAAAAAGTTTAGACTGAAAAATAGAGTAAAGGCTGAATGCTATAAGACTGCACAATATTGAGTAAAAACATTCTTGGATATCAGTGAAATTTCATTTGAGTAAGGGATTAAGATTATTTCTCAAGAGAATGAATCTGTGTCTGGTGACAGAATTGGTCCATTATTTCCATTGTTTTCATGATGCCTTTATTTTAAAATGCTTTTTAGTTATCTGCATTTAAGTGGTGTAGCAGAGAATAAAAAAGGAAAAATTAAGTAACTTCATACTGCTTTATGAGATATGGATTAGAAATCTAAAACATTTGTAGATTTTTATTAGAAATATTCAGGAATCTTTTAATTCACATTGGTGGTTTTTTTCACATAATAGGCTTTGCAATAAATCTCTCTAGGAATATTGCTGAAGGTGTAACTAAATGATAAAACAGATAAATAAGTAGGGCTTTAGCTTTTGAATGCAAGATGCAGACTTGAGTTATGTGTTCTCCTTAATAACTGAAGGCTTTGCCATGTGTTAACCTGTGGAGATCATACAGCTGCAAATGTTACCATCTGTTTTAAAAATATTACATCAGAAATGTTCGTGTAATCAGCTCTCTGATGTATCATATCTTGCATATACCTAAATTTAATTAAAGAAAGGACCGATTGTTGTAGGATCAACTTGCTGATAAAAGTAATGTAATTTTATCAGCAGTGCACTCTGATGACACCTCTCCTTATTGTTATCCTTGACTCCCCTAAGCTGAACATTTTCAATACTCTTCTGTTCCTTAGGTTTTTTTGTCCTGTTGCCTTTATAAGGTTTCTGAGGAGGATGGATTACTCAGTGTTAGGATGACTGTGTCTAGCTCTTTCTGTGGTGCATTATAGATGAAAGAATCCAGTCCAATTTTGGTTTTGTTTTCATTATTTATTTATTTATTTATTTAAAGGTTTTTTTTCCTAGTATATTGTCTGGGTTTGGGGTTTTCTTTGGGTTGGGTTGATTTGGGGTTTTTTTTAGCCATTGTTTATAATATTTCAGCCATCTTTTACACTTGTATATTAGAAGCCACTCCTTTCTACAGGAACTTGCTGTTTGATATTTTGGGTGACACCTTGCAAACCCACAGAACATAAGTGGAGATGCTTTTTCATTTACTGCGAGCAGCTTCCTAAGGCGGTGGAAGTCACCAAACGCAGTTGTGGGAATACACAGTGCCCAAAGATGTACAAACCCTGACAGTGGTAAGGGAGCCATCCAGTGGGCTCTAGTGAGACACACAGCCATGAGAAATGAAAATTGACTAATCACCAGGGAGTTTCTGTCTTCTTTCCTTTGTTGTGGATAACTAATTTTCCCTGAAACATAAAAATTTCTGAAGATCGGGGTATGGAGCTGCACTTTCTAAATACTCATTTAATTAAGCTATGAACACCAGGCTCTGGGGTATTTTTCAATTTATATATTGTGAAGGGAAATCTACCATATAATAATGAATGAGGTTTGAAGACATTTAATTAATCCTTTGCTTTCTATTTGAAATACAGTTTAATCCTAATGGTTTTGACATTAAGTGTGTGATAGTTTAACTGAATTTCCAAGTTCTTATTAAAGATTTCTTTAGATTCTTTTAAAAGATTCTTACAGCTCATTTATGAATGCTTTTTCTATGATATATTTACTTATCAGAGGAAACTAAAAAGTTATGGAAATGATGGCTTCTAATGCTTACAGCAGCTGAAGGTCTGCAATCCAGAAAAATGTACATTATAGCTCAAGGAGTAAGTAGAAATCACCACTCCTTTCTAAGCTTAGAGAAAATGTTAATTGAAAGGAAGATTAATTTTTATCTTTATTGTAAGTAAAATCTAGCACATAGTAGTTTTTTTTCCTATAAAATTTACTCATCAGAACTTGAGCAGGGATGGATCTTCAGTAAAAACACTTGACTTTGTTCCTTGGCAAAGAATAGATGTAATGTGAGATATAATCACCCAAAAAAAAAAAAAAAAAAGATGCAGCTGAGCAACTATCAGTTGAAAAAGTAAGAACTCACAATACCAGAGATGGATTTCAAATTTTTGTTGCTCGTGTATGGTATGATATTCTGAGGCTCGCTTCTCTTCTGATCACCACTCAAATCTGTCATTTAGTACAGAATCTTTTGCTGAAGTTCATCTGACATTAAGTATAGTTTACTGAGTAAGCCTGTTCTTAACTTTTTTATCTCAGGCAACTCCTAGAAATTGAGAGTGTTTATTCACATTTTAATAAATGATAGACAAATCAAAATTTGGATTATCTTTATCAATAGTCTGGGTATGTATGCAAAACCCGCTGAATTTAGCTACAGAATAATATCAAATAATTGATGTAGTTCCACAATGAGAATGAGCAAAAATATATTGCCATCACATTCAAAAAATGTAATGTTCTTGTCTTACAAATACAACATGAAATGTAGATTATACTACTTGTTACTTCACTGTCTATTTGATACAAAATTTGAGGTCTTTCAGGATGTTTTAATCACTCTTTTAAATTTGTTTATTTCTTTTACTACTGTGTCTGAAAGCCCGTAAGTCTCTTACAAGCCTGAAACAAACACACATACAAATTTGGGAACTACATATGCAGTAGCACCAGTAACCCAGGATATAATTTCTTTATTCAAAGAAGAGACATATAAAGGATGCCTCTGATTAACATGGCATTGCAAAGCCTTACCTGATTTTTATCAACAATTTCCTCTTGTGAATTTTGCCTTATAGGTCAATGCAAATTTGCCTGTTGGACCAATAAAAGCCCTGCTCAAAACTGTCTTCCTGAGCTTTGGTTGAAAACTGCTCAGAATTCTGTAAAACTGTTTCAGTCATGTTTTTTTTACTGTCATGGTTGATTGTTGGACTATTTTGTAAGAACTCCCTTATTTTATGAAAATGTGGTTTCTGCTTGTTGCACTCAAAAGACAGTTATTTTATATTTCAGAGAGAAAGAAAAAGTGGATTAAAGAATTCTCTATATAGTTATGCTAGAACTAATAATTCATTTTCATCGAGAATAAAGCAGTTGTAAATAATGTATTTCAGGAGAAACCCTCCTTTTTCAGCTTTTTACTGACTTGTAATTTGGGGATGGTTGGATGGTAAGTGAGTAAGTGGTGTTCTTAAATGCAGTTTGTTTCTTATTCTTTACATGACCACCACAATTCGTGCTGCTGTTTGAAAAAAGGTTTTCAGACCTGTTATAGTATATTCTGCATGACACGTTTCCTGATAATTCAAAAGAGATGTAGAATGGTTTCTCCTTTTCCATGGTGATTTTATACCTTTTCTAGCTTTCTGTTTCTTTTATTTTTTTTCTTTTCTCTTTGGGGTGGGGGATGGTGGTGTGTAGGGGCAGAGGGCAGGCTGGGGAGAGTGGCTTTGGCTACAAGAATAGAGTTTCTTGCCAATGCTGGGCTATTTTGTATGTTGAGGGAGGAAAGATCAACAAATAGACCTTCTGTATTGATTCCCAAGAGAACTGAGAGGAGGCAAGTAGTCCAAAATATATTCTTCCTGAATCTCTCTGCAAAGGTCTGGGGAGGTGATGAAGTCTGCCTTTAAAATGTAATAACAGTTTTAAAATTGGCAATTTAAGAACATAAAGTACTGAAATTGATAAACAAACTAAAATGACTGTTCTGATACAGACAATATATCATTCATGTATTTTTACTGCTAGAAATACACCAGAATGTTATATGATTCACAGCTACTATATGAGCAGCTACACTATATAAACTAGACTGCTAGATGAGAGTATAAAGCAGTTCCTTCTTCTAGCATCTACAGTAAAAAAGGGTCTTTCCATGTCAGGTTTCAGTTTTCTTATAATTTTCCCATTCTTCTGCTAAAAATGAAGCCAAATAGCTGATCTTTTCTTAGACTTCTGGTTATGAGACAGCATCAAATTATACTTGACTCATGTTTGCTAAACTAATCAGTTACTGGCCAATATAAAATTGTCAAAGTGTACCCTGAGAAAGAGGCTCTTTATTTTTGAGATTAAATTTTCAGCCTATGAAATCACATTCCAGTTAACTACCTGCTTGCAAAGTAAATTGTTTTCAAAACATAAGGTAAAATTCTTTCAGGTTTTACAACTGCATCTGACCTGCATCTACAAGGCTTTAGTACTGTATTTCATGCTTTAGTTATTCTCTTACATTAAAAACCCATTCAAACAGAAGCTAATTGAACTACAGTCTTCATTGTGTAGCTACAGTGGCAAGGGTTCAAGAAGCAGAACTGTTACTAGGAGATCTGAGTAACAGTAATTCACAGTAGCCCTAAGCCTTTCTGAGTCTGCCTCTGCCAACAGATTCCAAATGAAGAAACTCACAACCACTGTTTTCCACATGCCAACTTCTTAGCTGTGTTACCCCACATTAGTTGATCTGGCCAAGAAAACTATTGTCCTTATTTTTCAATTGTCTCAGGCATTACTAGTGTGCATCACTTTGGTAAAAGTGTGATTGGTGATTAGCCCTATTTAAGAGCAGAATTTAAAATATTTGTGTCCTAGTGAGTGGAAGCATAACATTCAAACCCAAGGAAACTGATAGTGGCAGTACTACTGCCTTAAGCAGTAGGTGTACTTAGCTATTTTTAATGTAGCTGAAATTAACAGTTCAGTAGTAGAATGTAGAGGATTATGAGGCAGGTCTTCCATTTAGGACAACAGAGTTCATTACCAGCACATTTTTAATAGAAGTCACCTCGTTAATATCTTTATTTTCTTTGTGATGAACAAGAAAAAAACAGTCTAAATGCCAGCAATAAAGTTGTCTTCCTAATCACAGAAAAGGATAGTGCTATATCCCTCACAGGAGGAGGGGACTGGCTAAAAAGCATTCTAGGTGTCACTGTTATATCTCAGGTTATAACTGATAGTGCAATCTCTCTGTCTTAATCCCCCCACAAATACTTTCATCAGAATGCCTTCTGCTCTCAGTGACAATAAAGTAACTCATATAGTAGATTTATATAATAAAATATTGACCATTTATAAATTAACAATTCAATGTACAGCCAATAACCTCTTTGTTTGCCAAAAGGATATCCCACTCTGATAAGGTGTATGATTTGGTATAACAAAGCAATTATACTAATATGTCTGGTCTCCTACCAGATATACTATATTAGATATACAGTGGCTCTTCTGTTTGTTGGTGACAATGCCACAAAATTGCCCAAGATTAGCTAGTTTGTGTAGGAGTGGGAGAAGCACTTGTCAGCAGCCTACCTTATCCTTATTGTTAAAAATACATAACTATTAAAGCTATTAAAAGCATAAACACCTTCATTTGTGTTTATTAAAGGATAAAGGTCCATAGTCAGAACTTGGACGTCGCTGAAATGCTATTCCAACAGATTTTATTTATATGTTTGTTTAAGGTCAGACATTATAGGAAAGTACAACAAAGGACAGAGAGACTAGCATTTCAGGCAAGGAAGAATGGGCGTTATAGTGCATTTCATTTTCTGACATGTTCCTGTGGAGCATTATACTTTTTGCAGATTTTAGTACATTTTAAATTTTAAAGGGAAGCATAAAGAATAAAAGTCCTTCTGGCTTAAGTTACTAGAAACTGAATGTCTATTATGTCTCTAATTTTACAACCAGAATCTATTGCTCAGCTATTCCGTCCATTTTCATGGTTGTTATGTATTTGCACAGGTAGTTCGTAAATTTCAGCAATCCATGGTAAATTCCTGGCCCTATGAAATTAAATTTGAAAGTCAACTTCAAGTCATAATACTAGGCTTAGGGTATTGCCAAATATAAGCTGAAAAATTCTGACAAAGTTATAGAGATTAATCTTAAGTTTTAAATAAAAAGAGTTTGTAATCATGAAATAAAATAATGCTTTCAAAAATTGAACAGGACTAAAAGACAAAAGAGAACATAATTATAGCATTTGTTTGTCCATAAAAATACCATGCCCAGTCATAAAGACTTCAGGACTGAAGCCCAAGAGGTACACTCTTCAGTGTCACTTAGATTTGCAGAAAGCTAAATATAGTGTCACTTAGATTTGCAGAAAGTTTTTAAGAATAAGGTGCAACTGTGTTTCTAAATTGTCAGTTCAAAGCCATCAAAGCCTTAAATGTGTTTTGAGTAATCAAGAGGAAAGCTGTGCAAATTTGAGCTCATTTTCCGGATCTTTGCCACCTATCAGAAATTACTGTAACACACTTAAGACAATTATATGTAGCTTAAATGCTAAAATTAAAGCAAAGCCATGGTTAAATATGTGTAATAAGACAAAGTACACTAATCTCCTAGTTTTTTATAACAAAACATTTTTTGAAATGTTTCTTTAAGGAAAATTGCAGCATGGTCTTGAACACATCAGCAGGTTCTGATTGCCATGAGAAGCCTATAACCCTCATTCTCTGTCTGCCCCTTGTGTGAACTCTTCCCCTCACTGAGTGGTTGACTGCTTTTATTTAAGGCCAAACCACTTTCCCTTGTCAAAAATACACCCTCGCTGCTTGGTGACATGTTTATTTGCGATTTCTTACCCCAGAAGTTTGTAAGGAGTCCCTCAAAAATGTATATCAACTTTTAAATAAAAATAAATGTAACTTCCCAGCATTTCTTGTGTATCTTTCACAGGCATATTGACTTAAGTTGAACAAATTTTCTTAAGTATAATAAATACCTTAATGAAGACTCATGACAAAGGTTTGCAGTAGATAATTTTTCTCTGTTTCTCTGAAACCGTTTGCCTATGTAGATTGTAATTAGAAGATTGACAACTACTAATTTGATAGCAAATTTCAGTTGTCTTCTAGCATGCATGGACCTGCTGTTAAACTCAATTCTTTGGGGTCTGAATTTCTATTAATATTAATTTCTGTGTCACAGTAAAGGCAGATAAAGTTTCTAATTTTAAACTCTTTTTTTTTTTTTTTACAATTAGGATCATATATGTAACTTTGTAACACAATGCTGGCAAACATTTAATCTGTGTCCATAGTTAAAACCTTCTAAATTTATTGAGTTTTATATAGTACACATATATCTAAACATTACCGATCACCTAATCTATTAAAACTAAGTTTAAAAAAATATTTGGCATTGAAGTTCTTTCTAACTTACTTCCAGTGACTTGTTATGGTTCATTAGAACAAAAAAACATACAAAATTACTTTATTTCAGTTTTGAAAAGTCAACAAAAATGCCAAAATCAATCCCGACTGACACATTCACAAGACACTTTGATTTGCTTTGTTTTGCTTGGGAATTCATCCTCTAAAGTATTTATTCTCTGATAGATATGGAAAACCTGTTAGAATCTTACTATTTAGCTGTGAGACTGCACATGGATGTCAGACATACCATGAAGCTTCAATTCTGCATTAGAAAAAGATCACACCAATGTGTATAGGAATCTGGGAATCATAAATTACAATTATGGATTTGCATGGTATTGGCTAAGTAATTTTTCTGTCTGTAGTTTATTTAAAATGTATGCAATGAACCTTTATTTATTTATCTACCTTTATTTTATGAAACTGATTCAGAACTGTGGGTGTTATTACAAGCTGTACAAATGCAGGCTATGTCACTGTTTACAATTCCACATCTTCAACCATCCTCCTTTTTTACAATTCTAGCATGAGGAGTAGGTATGGATTTTCACTCAATTAGTATGTTTGGAGCATGATACATACCCAGTTATGTCTTGGAAAGGTATTTATGTGTGAATACAATGAGAGTTTGGGAGCTGAATTTATGGTTCTAAGACAGACAGCAATGCTGTCATCACTGATTTTCACAGGTTCTGACTGTTGTCAAAATGAATTTTTCAGTTGCCTCTAAAGAAAGTAGATAATACTGAAACACTGGACACAGAATGAAGAAGACATTTTAGAACTCTTACAGTAATATAATCTACCAACAAAAAGATCACTCAAGGTTGATATTTGAAGATTTATCTCAGTGTCCTTCTGAAAGGAAAATTTCACAAGAACAAATGCTTTATTCTCACCCAAAGTACTTATATTCCACTTCCATGTCCTTGAGGCTCCTACCAAAAGCATTTTTCCCTGGCATAAATTCCTCTTACAGAACAGGTCCACCAGCAATTATCATAGACTAACTGAGGTGAGAAGAGACCTCCATAAATCACACAGTCAGCTCTGTTGTTCAAGGCAGACTGAACAGAAATTTTACTCATTGCTCATGATGAACACCATTACTTTTTGGCTAACCCACAGCTGACTTGCAGATCCATCTGACCATCAGTAACCAATCTTAGAGTTCTTTTCATCTAATGCAAGAACTGAGGTTTGTGCTGTATCCAGGTTACACTTCTTAAACCCCAGTTTCAATCACTGTATTGGGTTTGCATAGCCTGGTTTTGGTAGCAGGGGGATGTGTGTGTGTATGTGTGTGTGTGGACTGCAGGGCTTGCTTCTGTGAGAAACTGCTGGAAGCTTCTTCCATGCCCAGCAGAGCCAGTCCCTGGTGGCTCCAAAGACTGACTTGCACCTGGCCAAGGCTGGGCCAGGTAGAAATGGTGGCAATGCCCCTGTGATGATAGATTTAATAAGAAATGAAGACAAAAAAAAAAAAAGTTGCACTGTTTTAATATCAGCCAGAGAAGAGCGAAGTGGAACACGTGAGAACAACTCTACAGACACCCAGAACAGTGAAGGAGGAGAGGGGGAGGTGCTCCAAGTACCAGAGCTGAGATTCCTCTGCAGGCTGTGGTGCAGACCTGAGACAGCTCTGCCCCTGCAGCCAGTGGAGATCCATGGGGAATGCAGAGATCCACCTGCAGCCCATGGAGGAGCCCGTGCTGCAGTGGAGGGATACCTGGGAGAAGGCTGTAACCCTATGGGAGACCTATGGAGGGAGGGGCCCTGCTCCCAGGCTGGAGCAGCCTGTCCTTGAAGGACTGCTCCCCATGAGCAGTGGGAGAAGCTACAAGTCATGAACTGACCATAAAACCCATTCCCTGTCTCCTTGCATTGCTGGGGTAGGAGGTAGAGCTGGGAAGGAGCAAGGGGTGGGGAAAAGGTTTTTTAAGGCCCTTATTTCACTTCTCATTTATCCTGCTCTAATTTTATTAGTAACAAAAATTTACTTTTTTTTTTTTTTTTGCTCTCCCATGTTTTGTACATTTTAGCTATCCTTTTTTCTTTTTCTTGTGTGTATTTCTTCTCTATACTTCTTTTGGGTCTCATCAGTTGTGTTTCTTTAGTTAGTTGGCAAGGAGCAGCAGTGGCACACAAGGTCAGTCTGGGTGTGAGGGACAGATTGGGCTCTACAAGGGGATTGCCAAATTCACAGACACCCAACAACATGCCAGAGCCTGTGGTGAAATCACTCTCCTGGGACTGACATATGTCCCATCCCAAAATTGCTTCAGGTACTATACTGAGATATCCACCCCCAAGGTAAGACCACCTGTCACTGAGTGAGATATATGATTAAAGTTACTCTTCACATAAAATTGAAGAAGTAGTATAAAAGTGAGTCAAGAGTGAGAAGTTAGGGAAGATTCCATTGCAACTTCTGGTATCAGTCAATAGGCCGAACCTTTCATGTCCCCCTTAGGGATGCCAACTGGGTAAGAGCTGTACTCTAATGCATGCTGAATCATCATCTCACGTTAGCTTTTATTAGGGATTAAAGTTTGTTAGTAGGGCACTGGCAGTCACTTGCAGTAGGTAAAGGTAAGACCAGGACGGGGTGTCTCTGTTTGGCGTGTGACCCTAAACAAGTCAGCTGAACTGCCTTCCAATCTGGTGAATGGCTCACTGAAGGGTCCCAGTAACGAGACACTGATGGACTGGTCAGGCACAAGGATCTTTGCTTTCCTGGGGCATGGACAGACAGTCAGACTTAGGGGCTTGACAAAATCTCCCTTTTCATGTGACAAGTGCCAGTACTGAAACTTGATGGGATAAATCCTACAGCTGCAGTGCAACTACTGGTGGCTACAGACTCTCCAGAAGAGACAGGTGAGGAAAGAGAGAGGCAGAGGGGGTGCCCTCTCCATCAGCAGGTAGACTGAGTGTCAAGAGCTGTCTCTGAAGAGCAGCCACGAGCAGGTCAAGAGCCTGTGGGTAAGGATCAGGGACTGAGGCAACAAAGGAAACCTTGTGGATGGTTTTAAGTACAGACCCCTGATCAAAGGGACCCTATTGATGAAACCTTCTTGCTCCAGCTAGAAGGCATCTTGCTCACAGGCTCTTGTCCTGCTGGGGCACTTCAACCATCCCAAAATCTGCTGGGAAAGCAGCATAGCAAGCTGCAGGCAAGCCAGGAGACTCTTGGAAAGCATGAGGGATACCTTCTGGAGCAAAGGAATAGACAGCAGCGCTACCAGAGGGGAGACAATCCTGGATCTGATGGGCACCAGTGTAAGTGAGCTGATCTTGGGCATCAGGGTTGGAGGGGGTCTGGGCTGCAGTCATCACACACTGCTGGAGTTTGCAGTCCTGAGATGGGCCAGGCAAGGAACAAAGTTAGGCCCCTGAACTTTAGGAAAGTAGACTTGCAGCTCTTCAAGGAGATAGCCAGTGAGATCCACTGGGAGACTTCCCTCAGGGACAAGGCAGTGGAACAGAGCTGGCAGATCTTTAAGGAAGTTTTGCACAGAGCACAAGAGCTGGCAATCCCCAGGAGCAAGAAACTGGGCAAGGAAGGCAAGGGAACAGCAGGGCTGAGTAGGGAACTGCTGGTCAGACTGAAGGGAAACAAGCAAACGCACAGGCAGTTGAAGCTAGGATGGGTGGCCCAAGAAGAGCTTGAAGAGACCTAGAAGAGATCAAGTTTGGTTGTGCAGGGTCAGGGTGAGGAAGTCCAAAGCAAAACTGGAATTTATCTTGGCAAAGGAAAAAAAGAATAACAGGAAGGCCTTCTCCAGACATGTCAACCACAAAAGGAAGGCCAGAGAAGGTGACCCCCTCTGATAAACACAGATGGAAAACCAGAAGCAACAGATGAGGAGAAGGCTGAGGTAGGTACTCAATATCATTTTGCCTCAGCCTTCAAGGGCAACATACCTTCCCACATCTCCTGGGAGTATAGACAGTAGGACAGACACTGGGGGAGCAAGGTCCTTCCTTCCCACTGTAAGTACAGGTCCACTTAAGGAACATGAGTATACAGAAGTCTGTGGGGCCCAATGAGTTAGATCCCAGACTCCTGAGGGAATGGCTGATGTATTTGCCAGGCTCTTCTCCATGACATTTGAAAATGTCTTGGAAGTCAGGTGAAATCCTAGGTAATAGGAAAGAGGAAAACATTGTACCCATCTTCAAAAAAGTTAGAAAGGAGGACTCTGGGGAGTACCAGCCTGTCAGCCTCACCTCTGTGTCTGGGAAGATCATGGAACAGACCCTCCCAAAAGTTGTGCCAAGGCACACATGGGACAGGGAGGTGGTTCAGGAAAGCCATCCTGGCTGCACCAAGGGCAGGTCCTGCCAGACCAACCCAGTGACCTTCTGTGATGGGGTGACTGCATCGGTGAGCAAAGGAAGGGTGACAGATGTCCTATATCTGGACTTCTGTAAAGCCTTTGACACAGGCCTCACAATATCCTCTTTCTAGAATGAAAGCAGATGGATTTATTGAGTGGATTGTTAGGTGGATGAGAAATTGGTTGGATGGTGGTATGCAGAGGGTTGTGGTCAGTGGGCATCTGTGACAAGTGCTGTGCCTCAGAGGTCCATATGGGGACCAGTGTTATTTGATATATTCATTATGATATAGACAAACAAATTGAATGCACCCTCAGTGAATTTGCAGATGACACCAAGATGAGCAATATGGTTGGGACACCTGAAACATGAGATGTCATTCAGAAGGCCCTGGAAAAGCTTGCAAAGTGAAGTGGATCCTCAGGAACCTTACAAGGTTTAGCAAAGAGCACTGGTTTTGGCTGGTGTAGAGTAAACCTCCGCAGTGGCTGCTATGGGGCTGTGTTTTGGATTTGTGCTGAGCACAGAGCTGAAAATACAGAGATAATTTTGTTACTGCTGAGCAAGGGAGCCAAGGCCTTTTCTGCTTTTGGTACTGCCACGCTGGGGAGGGGACTGGGGATGCTCAGGAGGTCAGGAGGAGATGCAGCCAGGACAAGTGACCCCAACTGACCAAAGGGATATTCCAGACCACGTGGCATCATGCTCAGTGTACAGAGTGAGAGAAGGAGGAGAAGGAGGTGGGGGAAGGGGGCATTTGGAGCAATGGTGTTTGTCTTCCCAAGTCACTGTTATGTGTGATGGGGCCCTGCTCTCCTGGAGCTGGCTGAACACCTGCCTGCCCATGGGAAGCACTGAATTAATCCCATGCTTTACTTTCCTTGTGTGTGTGGCTTCTGCTCTCCCTTTTAAACTGTTCTTATCTCAACCCCTGAGCTCTTCAGCTTTTACCCTTCTGATTCCCTCCCCAACCCCACTGGTGGGAGAGTGAGTGGGGGTTTGGCTGCTTGCTGGCTGGGATCAAACTATGACATAAAACCAAGTGCAGGGTGCTGCACCTGGATTGGGGCAACCCATGGTATCAGCACAGGCTGGGATGAAGAGATCAGAGCAGCCCTGCTGAGAAGGATTTGGAGGTGCTGGGCGATGAGATGCTGGACCTGACCCAGCCATGGGCACTCCCAGCCCACACAGCCACACGTGTTCTGGGCTGCATCCAGAGCAGTGTGGGCAGCAGGGCAGGGAGGGGATTCTGCCCCTCTGCTCTGCTCTGCTCTGCTGAGAGCCCACCTGCAGTGCTGCATCAGCTCTGGGGTCCCAGCACAGGAAGGACATGGAACTGTTGGGAGTGAGTACAGAGAGGACCACCAAAATGATGGAGGGCTGGCACACCTCTCCTGTGAGGAAGCTGAAAGATTTGAGTTCGCTCAGCCAGGAAAAGATGCACTTTGAGGGAGACCTAATTGCAGCCTTCTAGTATCTGAAGGGAGCCTACAAGAAACCTAGCGAGATTTTTTTTTTTTTCTATAAGAACATGTAGTGACAGGACAAGGGGATATAGCTTCAAATTGAAAACCAGTAGGTTTTGATTACATACCAGGAAAAAAGAATCTTTTGTGTTTTTTCTCTCAAATTCAAATCCTTTTTCTAGACTTCCTTGCCTCATTATTTGTGTACTTCTTATGTTTAGTCTCTGTAAAACATTTGATAATCCCTTTGTCAATAAACTGGCCGGAAAGATGTATTAACCAACAATTTTGTTTCTTCTCTCAATGTCTGCTAATTGCTTCTATTACCTGCTTTGACACCAGGCTTGACACAAACAACTTCACCAGAACACTGAAAATCTTGTGGCTTTCTCTTTGTAAATATTTTAATAAGAAAACAGTGAAAATACCAGGTTTGCTGTTACAGTGCCCAAGAAGGTAATCTTAATATTTAAGAAAAGATCATGCCTGTATTTGGCTCCAGCTTCAATATATATATATAAGAGAAGAATGCACTAATTGCAGGAAGTTAATTTTTCTGATAGTAATTTTTACAGTTTGTGAAATTTAGGCAACACTTGCAGCTAGGTCTATGTTACAACACCTAATTTATATTCTGATTTCTTTTAAAAAATCATATTTATTCATTATTTTCACTGTTGGGGTGGAGAATGGCGTGGATCCTTACACAGCAGGCTTGAGTTAATTCTAGTGAAATGCTCTTACTGAGATCATTCAAGTATTGGGAAGATAATTATTGTAAGAACTATGTCAGAAACAATCAAGTAAAATGACACTAACTTTTTAAATATTCCTGTTAATCATATTGCAATTACTTTTTCTCTTCCAAATGACCCCTTGTTCTCCTTATACAATGTTCTGCTTTGAAATAGCCTATGTGTTTTGATTTGATTTTTCCGGAGATCAAGATGCAATCTTTCACTTGTGATGACATTTTTTCTGACTCTGAATGTGTTTTCTCTTGGCCTTAAGCCTGTATATAATCCTGAAAATATTGTGCCTTGAGGTGAAATCAACAGGATTAATATTTTCTTTTATATTGTTTATCTGTGTGTTTGTGTAGGTTCTATTGAATTCTTTCACTCATTGGATTAAACGCTCTGTGAGTTCCAAGACACAGGAGCTTCCTTTGAATCATAGGATTACAAGATACTTTGTGTTGGAAAGAGCTGCTGGAGGTCATTTTGTCAAACCACCTTATCAAAGAGGCTTACCTTCAGCATTAGGTGGAGTTGCACAGAGCCCTGTTCTACTGACTCTAGAAAAATTTAGAAGATTAATACTTTGTAATCACAAAACCTGCTCCAATTCTTGAATCATCTGTGGTTTTCTTTTTCTTTACAGGCAGTGAAAATTCGTAACTTGTGACTTCTGCTTATTGTTCTTCTGATGGCACCTCTAAGGAAAATTTTGTTCCATCTTCTCTTCAATCCCCCTACAGATAGGTGAAGAATTTCCTTTAATCTCTAGTATAAACAAAAACTGCTGTCCTAGTTCTTCCTCCTCAGGTGCTCCAACCTCCTCACTTTCTCTTGCCTCTGCTCAGCCTTGCTCCAGTATGTGTTGGAAAGCCCAAAACTGAACACAGTACTGCTGTGTCATGGATGGATTGATGCACTGCACTTGTAATGGAGATGTAGCAATGTGTTTTTTTGTCTAAACTGGTGATTTACCAAAGTTTGATAGCAAATGTGAGAGCTGTTAAATCAGACGTGATGGCAAGGAGCTCTTAAGTGTTTCCTGCATAAAGGACAGGGTCAGGAAGAACTATCAGAGACCCTGCTGTTGAGTCAGAGGTTGAGAAACTTTCTAAACTCCTTTCATGCAGGGAGCTCCATGCAGCTGCATCCAGACTTAGTCCCAGACTTGGTCCATGTCTGAATGATGACATGGGCACAATCAATCCTTTATATCACTTAGGTAGGATTTCAAAGTTTAAGATCCTATTGATCACTTACCAAGGATCTGTTACAACAAGGAATCTCTCAGCCTTGAGGAGTAACGTTGAGAGGGGTCCCTGCTCAAGGGGAGATCCTGGCTGCAGCCTGCTGTCCCATGAGAGAGATCAATGGGCCCTGGGCTGTCCTTGGTTTGTGGAGGAGGATGACTGACCTACAGCAGCTGCACTTGGGGTTGGCATGTGCCCAAGTCTTTGCCTTGTTGAACAAGTGTTTGCCTTGTGGAACAACAGACCTTGGCTTCTGAGCAAGAGTTATGGCCCTGAACTATTGCATCCATCAGTCAGATGCACCACAAACATCACTGGTGGCTATTGCTTGAGTATAAATGGCAGAAGTGGGGACACACCATCACATGCAGATACAGCCTTGAAAATGCCAAATAGAGGGGAAAAGGTTTTTTCCTTGACCTGCTAGTCTGCACCCTTTAGTCATTCCAGACGAAGGAGATCTAGGCTCTGTGTATTCTGGAAATTAATATCAAGGTTTGGAAAAAGAAATATATTTTTTGTTTTCAGCTAAATGAGATTTTTTTTATAGTTTGATGATGTAATAAAATATGGATAGCAGTTTACAAGAGACCACAAGATGGTGCTAGAGACGGACGACTTCAAGGAGCTGCTCAATACCAGGCACTGTGTCTTGTTCCTGGGCACCAGTTAACCCGTGTAATTTGCCAGAGGCAATGAAGGGAGCGACTGACAGAGAATCTTCTTTTCTGCAGACTCTTTGTATTAACAGGGAATATGGGGAGTTGCACTCAAAGCACACAAACTGTGATTTCTTTGGTTGGATAAATTATGGACAAACAGAATCAAAACCAAATTTACAATAATATAATGTCTGTTTATATGCATCTTTAAAATTCATACTTTGTATATATAAAAGTAGCAATACTCAAGGGAGAGTATTCTTCTGTTTGAACCAGCTGGGAATTACAAGATACACAAGTATTGTATTTACTGTGATGGCACCCTGACCACACCATCCTATCTAAGAAAAAGAGCTCTTGACATCAGATTGTGAGTGCAAGGTGAGCATTTAACACCAAGAAAGAGGCATAAATGAGTCCTTCTATTGAGATGTTGTGTTACTTAAGATCCTTAACTGAAACTGCATAATTTGGATTGCTTACAAATTTTAGCAGTATTGTAATTGCACCTATGTGAGATCGTAATAATTTGTTTAGACTGTAGAGACATTCAGTGTCGACTGAATGTTGGACAAGAATTATGGCCCTTGGCTGCTGAGCAAGAGTCATGGCCCTGAACTATTGCAGCCATCAGTCAGATGCACCACAAACCCCACGGGTGGCCATTGCTCCAGCGGGAATGGGGGAAGTGGTGGCAGTGACACAGCATCACATGCAGGCACAGCCTTGAAAATGCCAAATAGAGGCAAGAAAAATGACAATTCCACTTCCAGTTTCTAGCTCTTTTGGCTCCCTATAATGAAGGAAGTTTATGTAACACGGAGAAAGATCACTTGCTTTACAGTTATTGTAGTGCTTCTCACAGGTTTTATTGCAGGAACTCACAAATATGGTCAAAATACTACAAGAAATATATGAAGAATACTTGCATTACATTGGTCTAAGCAAAGAAAATGCAGTACTTTATTTAAGGCCCAGCTTTAGAAGGGCAGAAATACAAGAGCAACATATCTATATTATTAGTTTAATAATTATCACATCTGTTAAATGAAAGTTAAATAATATAATTGTTGTTTTAAACAGCAAAATACTAATTATATTTCATATTCAAATGTTAGAGACATTGGATTTTATTGTAAAGTGTTTGATACTATATTTTTCTGAAGTATATTTTTCTGAAAGCCATTCTGAAATGGCTTTAATTTTCTATTTTATAATACAATTTCTATATGATTTCCACCTCACACATTAAAAACTTATCTGCAAGTCGCAAGACACTTAGATTAGTGGGAATTGGAAAATGTGAGTTGAAGGGATTTTTATGATCAATGTAAGATTTCAACAAAGATTAGGATAGAGAATTTTTTAACTTGCTTTACTATGTACATTTAGAGTTGGCTGATTAGAAGTTGGCTGATTTTACTGTGATTCATGAGAAAAGAAGTCAAATTATATTACTATCTTAGATATCAAATCCAAAATTTTACAAAATTACCACTGCTGTATTCCATAATGGCTTATTTTCCCTTGAATTGCTAAAAAAACTAAAGATGGCACATGGTAAAAGTACGAAATTCTGCATATAACCATAATTTAGATTTTGACTATAAAACAGATTCAAATTTAACTGAGGTAAATGTTATTTTTGTGGTGATATCATCAATGCTGATTTCATTTATATGCTGTGTACAACTTTATGGTGACTTGCATATTTTCATCAACTTGCCTTCTAGCACATTCTGTAATTTAGTGAGAGGATTATCCTACCCATAATAAATGTATGACTATGAAGTGTTACTGTATCAGATAGTGACATTATTGTACTTACTACAACTGAATCTATTTATTGTGCAACATCCTAAATAGTTTAAGTTAACTTGATTCTAGTGTAATAAATGCTGAAATTAATAACCTGCTAGTTATTAAAAACCTGGTGGTTTTTTTTTTTCATGATAACTCTTGGCAGTTTATTGAACTCTGTGCAGGTCCAGAGGTTGTAGATATTATTTAGAAAACACTTAAAAGTTCTCTTCAATGAGCATTATAACAAACATAAAGATTTTTGCTATTTGAAGAATACAATAAGCAAGCTGTGAAATCTTTTAAGGTCTCACATGCCTATGGAGTTTAGTTTACAACAGAAAATTGCCTTATTGCAATGTGCATTGGTGTGATTGACTAACTGATACTAGGGTTCCTATTTCAGGTGTGCATTGTTTATTATACTTACACAGGACTATTCTTGCAAATGTGCTATCTTGTAGGTTTTTTTGTTGCAACTAAGCAACAGTCTCTTGGCATAGATGCATCATGTCTATGATTTATACACATACAGTCTCAAATTACTTGCATCACAGAAAACTGCCACTAAATCAGAGAGGAATTCCATGTACAGCAATGAAGAATCAGATATTTAACACTTAGTGATCCTGATAACTTTCAGGTTTTCATGTATTTCAAATAGGTTATAGTTTGCAGGGCATGGTTTATGGACATTTAAGTGTCAACATCTTCCATTTGATACTGACAGATCCTGTTGCTCATAGGTAGGTACTCTTAAGTCTCCTCCAGTGTACCCCACATAAACACCAAGTGTTTATTTTATTCAGTAATTTTGAACATTATTGTTTTTCTGATGTTGTTCTGCACTCTGCTTTGCAATTGAACATGTGATTATATTTCTCTCCATGACTCAGAAGTGGAAGCCAATATGTCAGAGCAATTTTCTGCTGTGTTTTCAAGCATCTGTTATGGCCCATCAGTTCAATGTGCCTCCCTCCCTCTGCCTGCACATTGTGCATCTGATGCTCTGTGTACATTTCCTTACAGAGCTGCCATGCTGGGGAGATGCTGAAATTGCATAATAGACTATATGGGCTGGCTTGGAGCTACAGGTGCAGAGACATCTTCTAGCTTCCAGCATCATCCCTTATTCTCAGATAGAGTCAAGACACTTTTTCTGACTCTTTCTCCAAGTTAGTCAATCAGGATATGCACATAGTCATTTAGCAACTTCTGAAAACTTTCTTGTCACATTCAGGCGAGCTTATAAGAGACAGTTTTTAAAAAAGTAAAATGTTTACGACATGGAGAACTAATGGCACATTTTATGATCATATTCAAATATGTTCTTTATTGTTGCCATCTTTGAAATATCCCCCATATATTTTCCCACACCAGAATATTTTGGTTCCTTAAAAACATAATTGGTAGGTAAGACACAGAGACTGATCAGTTAGTAACATGTTTTTCAAACTTGGCCTCCCTCTTTTGCTATTGAATTCACAGAAATAAAGAATGCTGGTGACTTAGAAGTTATGAAAATGTAAAAATTTAGCTCAAACAGAAATTAGTTGATCTCAAACTTCCTCATCTTCTTAGGAGCTATATGGACACTTAGGCCACTGAAAGGTAGACAAGTTACTTTTCCTGTAAATATGACACCCTGAAGTAAAAATTTTTGTCGTCGTTGGGCTCTTTGTTTTCCAGCTTGCGAATATCAAGGGAGTCATCATTCACACACAGATAGTATCTGCTGTCTTCATAGCATTGGAACTGCACTGCATCTCCTTGGTAATGCATGATGAAAAAGTTATTATCTTCACTCAGCTACGAAAATACACAAAGTAAAAAAACACATTGTTTCTCTAATGCCATTCTATAACATCAAATGTGACAAAAATTCATGTATGTTGTTGATTTGTTATATTTTATGCTTGTTATGCTTTTCTCTAGTGACTCATATTTACCAATTTTTAAATAAACCTTAGGCAACAACTAATAATTTTGAGGTAGATTCTGTGATAACTATTAATGAAAATAATACCCATGTCCCTCAAAGACTGAGTAACACCAGATTAACAGATGCATTCCTTTGCTTCACAAAAACACCAGCACAGTGTCCTCAGTGTATTTACAATAAGTTAGGTTTTTCATCTGGTTATTTTCTCACCCTAGGCCTACCTTGTCAACTGACACTAGCAGTAAAATGCCAATCCACAGTTTTTCTTGCCTCCTTTGACATAAAATCAGAATGTTACAGTAGAAATTACTCTTAAACCACTTTAACTTTATTACTTGTGGCTTTTCTGTATATCTCCAGTTTCCAATGCACTTTTTAAAACGATCTGGAGCAATAGCTGTCGTCTAGAGAGCTACTTTGTGTGTGTTGGGGGGGGGTGCATGTGTGTTTGGGCTGACTGGGCACCTCAGGGCAGGGAGGGAGCAGCGCTCCTCCAGTGCCTGGCAGAGGCCGTGTGATGCACATGACACCCTGGCGGCTGCTGTGGCTGGACCGAGACTGCAGGCACTGTGCGAGCGCAGCTGCTGAAACCCCTGGGCGGGACTGCCGCAGCTGCCTGCAGCTGGCTGGGTGGGCTGTGAGCCCCTGCTCCTGCCTGTGTGCACGCAGCAACTGAGAATACTGTGTGAATAGTCCTGATGATAATAGTGGGACATTAATTAATAGGAGGTTGAGATTTGTGTTTCCTCCCAACTCAGCTTCCTGCCAGAGAGCAGGGAATTCATAGTATCTTTTGGGAAAGATTGAACGCATCATAATAACATTATTTTAACTTTCCTTTTGAGTGATCTCATTGAACAGTCTTGTTCCACCCATGTTCTACAGCTCTGCCCAAGTCCTGTCCAGTTCTATAACTCTGACTAATCTGGTGTATTATCATGAGGTCCCCTTGCTTAAGGGGACCTCTAAAAGGAAACTGAATGCTTGAGGAAAAGCAGAAGCATATTTAAGGGTACCAGTTTGCTGGAGACTACAGCACAGACAATCACCACCTTTTGACAGAAGGAGCAATCTGTCCTTTTAGCGTGTATGACAACAGGAGATGGAAAGAAAATGTCCTGCAGTTATTGCAGAGTACCTCCAGGAAACTTGAGGATACACCTTTTGTTATCAGCAAAGCTAAAATGGGAAGAAGCTAGAACATTATGTCCCAATCAATTCAATGTAGCAACAGTGTCTGCAGCATCAATCAAAAAAATTAAAGTTTTAAAAAATATTATTAAGGAAGTTGAAGAATATTGGTCTTTGGGAAACAAATACCTTCTAGGGACTCAGAATGACAAAAAGTAAACATAAAAGGAATAAGAATGTTTGGTGAAAGAAAACCAGTAGAAGCCAGGAGAGACCATCATATGTACAATGCAGAAATTCATGCTAGAGCAAGGGAAACTTCAAAGGCATTTTGTAAAGCAAAATTTACATGCTCACAAAGGCAGGTTGAGATCCAGGAGTTTAAAAATACCTACTGTACCAGCATGAAATTATATAAAACTAGGTGGAAAACTGTAAGAGGAAAATGGTTTGGAGAATGACACTATTTGACTGGGAGAGGAAGAAGTAGAAGCATAATGAAGCACCATTGAATTCAGAGTAGAAGCATAATGAAACACCATTAGGGCTGGGAGGTGCAGCATGTCATTGGAAAGAACAAAATATTTGGCAAGAAATCATGGCAGAGGTGACTTTCTATTATGACCTGTAAAGAAGGATGACGAGAAAACCTGGAGAATGTGGCAGTCTACTGCCAGATAACATTCCTCCTGAGGACAGTTTCTACAGTAGGAGTCAAGATAATTTGCGAGTTCCAAGAAAAAAACTACTGATTTTTAATTACAATCCAATATTTTGTTTTCAATTGCATTAAATGAAGAACCAATTTACAGCTTAGGTTTCACATTTAATGACAAAAATTTCACCTTTATTCATATCATACAGGTGATTCACAATGCACTTGAAATAGAACACATATGCTCATGTCAGAAAAATACCACAAATATTGTCTTCACAGGCTAAAGAAACAGATGTCAGTGATGGGAACTTCAGAAAAAGATGTGAGAGAGTAGTTTACAAGTTTTAAAATAGACTCAAAATTATATAAAGTCAGATCGAATATGGTACAATGAGCATTACTCCAAGCTAGGTTCAAATGCTGCATTCTAACCTAGGAAGGAACTAGAAGATAAAAAGAAATGGATTTGAAGGCCAGCTGAAACATACCATCTTGTGGTGTTATGATACATTACACAAAGGAGTGTAGGGCACACTACAATCTACATTTTGCCTCAGATACAGCAAGGTATCAAAGGGCATCAAAGTGATCAAAGAGACATGAGTTGTGCAATGATGGTAAGCAAACAAGTACAACTGAGCTGCTGCCTCAATTGCATCAGAGAAGGAAGGTAATGTAATGCCTTGGAAGGCATTCCATATTAGTAATGTGGTTTGTGGCTAAATAGGATTGATGACAGCAGTGAAATCTTTGGCAGAGCACGCACAACATCATGAGCTTCTCTTTCTTCCCTCCAGCCTCAATGCATAAGCTGGGATGGGCAAGGGGCTGAGATGGAACACAACTGGGAGAGCTGTGTCAGAGTGGCCAAAGGGATACTCTATGCCATATGATGTTATAGCCAGTCATAAAGCCTGGTATAGAAAATGCAGGATTGAGAGGATGGGTGTTTGCTTCTGAGAAGACAACTGCTCAGAGACTGGCTGAGCATTGGTCAGGGGAGGAGATGAGCAAGTGATTTTTCATCATTTGTGGTTTTTTCTGACCTCCATATGTTTTACTTTTGAGTTTTTTCTGAACTCAAAAATTTTCTTACTTTTGCTTTTGCTATTCTGTAATAAATGGATAGAGTGGTGTTGGCTCTCACAAATGTTAAATGTATGTTATAAGGTTAAATATTTTCTGTTAAGATCTGGTGTTTCTTCATATAAGTTTTGTAATGTTGAAAGTCGATCTCTGACCATTGGGAAAGTTGAATCAAGAAGGACTGCACAAACTCCAAAAGGCAGGACAAAGGAGGAGCTGAGTCAGAAGAGTGACATATGCATGAGTGTGGGGAGGGTTGGCTTACAGGGGGTTGGCTTGTCAATAGCATGTATAAGGATTATTGTGCAGTGTGCATCTGGCTGCAGCTAAGCACCCAGCAATGTTCCTTTTTCCTTATTCAGTCCCTTGTTGTGGTTCAATTATCCTTTTGAAATCTTAAGAAGTGAGGTGTAGATTCTTGCATATTCTCTCCCCTGTCCACTGGCACGGAGTGGGATTGCACAAATATCTGGGGCAGGGGCTTGGATTCTGGCTAGAGCAACACACCTCAGTCTATTGTTCTACCACAGTTGGTCCTTCCTGACAAATAGTAGGGCTGTGCTTCCAGCCCTGGGTCAGTCATCTCCAGGTGTACTGTGCATCCCTCCACTGAAAGCAAACTTTGGCCTGCATACTGCTGCCAAAGTGATCAAGAAAAATGCTTTGGCAATATCAGCTGTAGCATTCACTCTGCCACCTTTGACTCCATTCATGCCGAAGGTGCAGGGTCTCTGATACAGCAGCCCTCAATGGTGGCATGCCTTTGTTCAGCCCAGAGCACTTCCAACTTTCATCAGAATTCTACACTGGCCATATGTGACTACTGAAGGGTGATTGAGGCTTGCTGATCACTCCTTGGCATTTCAAAAATGAATCAACTTTTGGAGCAAAAAACCCCAAAAACCTCAAGCTCCATGCTGGGTGCCAAAAAGGGCTGTGCCCCTGTCAGCCTGCTGCCAAGCACAATAAACATGGCATTGTCAGTTTTTACAGTGTCAAAGCTTCAGAACCAAGATATCTTGGTGGGCCTCTCCAGATTTTTATGTGTTTAGAGTTTATTTTGGCCTACTTAACATGAGTAAAGAGTAAAGTCTTTCATGACTGCGTAGCCTCTGGTATAATCTCTTTCTTGTCTTCATCAAACTACTCAGTAAAACAGAGAGGACTGTGGAATAAAAACTGTTACAGCTCTTAACAGAACTTTCACAGCTGCAATCTTTCAGTCCACCCAGGCTTGGATATTCCTGTCAAAACTTTGGGAAATGCTGCCCAGATGCAATGATCTAATAACCTTGCATTATCCAGCAAGGAACAACAGCTTGAAGAGAAGCAGTCTGATCCAGCAATTGAAATTGTTGAATTCTATCCTTTAGTATTCTTTTAAGAAAATATGTTAATTCATGAAGATTTGAAACAGAGGGAAAATTGAGTGCTACAAGTACTTAAGAAAAGTGTGTAGTGAATAAATCCTCAAAAGTCTGAGGGCAGTAATGGGTCAAGAACACATAAAATATTATGGTTGAACCAGAACAGAAGTTACACTAAAGTGAGACACTTCAGGTAAGTACTGAAGAAGTGTGCTTCTTTGATAACCATTATAGGCTCTGTAATTTCTGCACTTCTGGAAGAGTAAAAAATAGAAATAGTAAAAAATTTATACATAATTAATGCAAATAGTAAAATAGGAGCTGTCTTACCTATTGGGAGAATTATGAGCAATGGGTGGGGGAAATGGGAAAACCTTTTAAGTGGAAAATCTAAAGTGAAATACTGTTCTGTAGCTCTGGCATCATTCTGTTGTGTAGTTAACTGCATTTTCTTCTATGATATTATAGATTGTGATAAACATGGTCTATAACAGAGTTAGAATAATCACAGTTATAAGTAAATGCTCCTGAGTGAACTGTTGGGGTTGGCTTCTCCACTGCTGCTCTGGCTGGGATGCTGCCTCTGTGTGAATGGTGTGAGGCCATAGTTTTATCTACAGTGCAGTTTTCCATTCCTACCACAACAGCATTACAATAAATACTGGTTGTCACCTGTGTTGCCTTTCTGACTTAATCCCCAATCAGAACCAGATGTTATTGTAAATTATTATTTCCTGTAATTATAAATTATTTATTGTTATTACAACCTAATTAATATTTTCATTAAATTTAATAAAATACGTTTAAATTAATATTGATTGTGAACCATGTTTCAATAGCCTTGGTTACAGAAATGAATGTTTACTACACTATATACAGCTCTTCCTTGTACAACGATAGGGTCCACACATTCTCATATTTCTG
Source organism: Chloebia gouldiae (assembly GCA_003676055.1). Lineage (NCBI taxonomy): Eukaryota > Metazoa > Chordata > Aves > Passeriformes > Passeridae > Chloebia > Chloebia gouldiae. Next base: position 4,820,310 of record QUSF01000011.1, on the reverse strand, counting down.
CTAATTCTAGTGGCAGTCTTCAAATAAAGAAAAAGAAAATGCCTGTCTTTAAGATTTACTATTCAAAGCCAGCAGAATAAATATCACATTGCAGACCTGCATAGCTTTGTCATTATCCATGAGAAGTATTTCTCCATCTCAGTGCACTACTCCCACACTTTCTCATCCTAAGTACAATGCAGGCATTATTCATCATGGTAGGAATTATTTACTGATCAGTACACTCATTTTAGAAGGTTTATTAAGATTCTCATGATTCAGAGTTGCCTATGATTTTGCCTCTTTACCCAATGGAATGTGCTTCAAGTGCAGGCTTCTGATTTCTCCTCATGGAAATAAGTGACATTTTCTCTTCTATTTCAGGGTATCAGCAAGAAACCATGATGAGCAGATCACTATCTGTCTTACTAGTTAATGAATGGGTTTCCAGAAAGAATTTTTCATTTTAATTATGTTTAAACCCAAAGTGATACATAGGTCTCTACAGGCAATTGTTACAGCTCTTTCCAGAGGCTACATAAAGATACTAAGCCTCTGTGAACAGCTCCACAGAAAAGGCATGCATTTTTATGTCAAAAAAGTGCATGAAACAATAAAGTGTATTAAATATAATGTGCAAGATTCAATATGACTCTGATTGTTTACAGCATACGTGGGGGGGACTAAAAGTTGCATTAAAATTTTCCTAAGCTTTACTGCTTTCTCCTTCTGTAGGGAGTCAAGAGATATTAGTGGCAGATGAGTAACTCAGCAGAATTTAAACTGAAGGACCCACTTAGATTTTCCAGGCTCAGACTGCAGCAGACCTATTCATTAATTATTAGTAGTGTTGCTCATTCCTTTTGAAAACCACTTCAGATAGATGTCAATTTACCAGAATTATTAATTCAATGCTTTATGATTTAGGAAAAAAAGTCAGCATTTTAGAAATTTTGAGCTGGGAATTTGAGGTTTGCAGGGTTTCACAGTCTCTCTTATGAAGTTCTGAAACTACCTGGGTCCAGATAGCTCTAATTTTGCCCATTGAAATTGGAAAGATTGGCTTTTCAGTTCAATGATAAAGCCACAGGGCTTCAATCCTAATAAAAAATATTATTAGTTACATTTCCTTAGTTTTGCATTTTCTCTAGGTTATAACTTCTATTACCCTAAAGTTCAGGTATCCCAAGAGTATCCCTAAAGTTTAGGTATCCCAAACTAATTTCTGTTATGTGCATACTATGTTTTATCGTTTCTATATAGAGAAGAATCCACAAAACCAAGCTTTTGTCACAAAAACATGGGAAGAAACCACCCAGTTATCTGTATTTCTGTCCACAATGCATTAATCCTGATTCATAATCATCTGATTAATCAGATGAATTTCTGATTCATTTGAAAATATCCTGAAAATGACAGGGTTTTAGTACTTCCCAGAAGTTTATGACTGATGGATTCATTAGTTCTTAAAACACCACAATTTTGTAATCTGATCCTTCTAGATCTTCTACATCCCATCTGCTAATATACTCACCCAGATTTTCAGCCTCTTGCTTAACAATTTGTATTAGATAAAATCTACTTTGTGTCTCCCTCCATTTTGTATAAGCTTAATAATACAGGAAACATATCCACCCTTCATGTTTTAATTGTAAGTCAGATATTTTGCCTGGAGATTGAAGGATGTAGTCATAAATACAAGTTAAGGGAAAATTTTGTATTTTCCCCTTTCTGAGAAAAAAATCCAAAAAATCAGCTGAAAGAAAAGTAAGCAATAAGTAACTTATTAAGTAACTTATAAGTAACAGGGTGAATTTATCTGCCCTTTTTACACACCTCTATTTGCATACACAGTCTCACACATAGGTTGTTATTTGTTTGATCATGATTGTATACCTCTTTAAAGTCAGGATCTTCATGGCTGCATGTTTTCATATTACATCTCTCCATTGAAGGACCATCTGGCTCTGAACAGGATGCTTTTAAGACCTGTGTTTACAACACACAGATTTGTTAATTTTGTAATTTAATTTGGTAATTTTTTCCTGATATTTCACTTTTCAAACCCATCAAATGTGGCATTAATTCTAAAGAAAACTAACTTTTTTTTGAAGTTCATTAATTATTACACTCAAATAATCCCAAATTAATAAATTGATAAATTTTTGAAAAATTTCCCTTAATATATTCCACCTTTACCATTCGCAATGCAAAATGAATTGGGTTGAAAGCAAATACTCAAGACAGTCCTCCAAACCGTGTAATGCCCAGGTTCTATTTAGAAATGCAGCCCTGAATGAACTATACTGTACCAGGATACCAAAACTTCTTCCAGATAAGAAGTCTTGTCCTGTTCCATACCAGAATCCCTGCTGAGATTAAGGAAATTATTTGTATTGTGCTCGGAAAAGAAAGGTGTGTGATCTTTCCAAGGTTTTTCTATATTTGGTAGATACCAAGTATGTCTTACTTCATCTTCAGATAAGAACTGCTTTCATTTATGTCAAGAAACATAATCTGGTATGACCTGGGGTTTTAAAATAGTTAATTGGAAAGTAAAATCCATTAAGGCTCAACACTCAGTTCTTCTCTCGATTTGGTGGAACACTCTTCAAACATTTGATTTATGAGAAGGCAACCTCTGAACCTGAAAAATCTTTTCAAGACAGTTACTGTTTCAGGGACAGAAGGGAAAATCCCTTTCTGTGAGTAATAGGGTAAAAATAAAATTTATGTCTCTTACAGTATACGTTTCCCTAGAAATATTCAGGAAATAGATTTTATGGGGAGTAATTTGTGAGTTAAAAACAAATTAAAACATCCAAGAATTTTTCAGGAAGGATTTGGTGGTTTACACCATCATGCTGTCATTTGCGCTGACATTAGATGAAGGGTTATTCTTTATCTCAACATACCTGTGTAAACAGAGCTGGTTGGACCTTTGCTGTGCTTTAGATGGTAAATTATAACATAGCATTCTTCCTCAGACAGATTTTAGCAATGGTTATAGTTCCTCACTGGGGAAGACTAGCCGTGCCTTCCCTTAATATCAGAAACAAACCTTCACAAGACTGGAGAAAATGGGAATTCTTAGACACCAGATGGTAAATGTTTGAAACTGGATGTCCAGCTGTGTTTTCTCTTTATCACATTCCCTGTCTTCTAATGTGGGTTCATTGGAAGAAAATCATTCCCATCTTAAACTCATCTCTTTCCAAGGCAAGATTTCTGCTTTTTACTCCCCTCTTACCTTCCTGCATATTTTCTGGCTAAGAAGCTCTCTCTTCCTCCACAGAGACTGGACCCCAACATCCCTGACTATCTTCAAGTGGCAGTAGCCAACTACCCAACCCAGAAATTTTTGCAATAACTTCTTTGAGTATTTCCCAAAAAAAGAATTAAGGGACATATTCAGAAGTTATGAAATGCGGAAGGTGGTAAAAAAAATTAATTTGAAAACTTCTGTGTAGGAAATTGTCTTATAGTAAGAGAGAGCACCCACATGTTATAAAGAAAATAAACAACTTACCTTTAGAGAGAGATGCTTCTTACCCTTGCACAACAGGACAAATTCATTAAACTTCGATCTCTGTGTGAGGCTCACCAAATTTTTAGAATCTGTTTTACACAGAGGAGAATATTGCAATAATATGAGTATCACCTTATAAAATAAAGTGCTGAATGCTCTACAAAGAGAAAACATAGTTTATAGGCATGGGAATAGAAATAGATACAATCACTCTTGACACCATTCTCTTGTCTAAAGTATTTAAAGCCTGTAACATTATGAGACTTTAAATTTGCCATACCTATCTGATTGACTTGCAAACTTACTTAAAAAAACACCACTGGTGCTTTTAGAATTATTCAATTTAAGGTAAAAAATATAAAAGAAAGTGGCAGTTGATCTATATGTTTAACTGCAGCAGCTGAATATAAACGTAAAAGACATTAATTTATTATGCAATAACTCCTTGACTTGCAGTTAAGGTGTTTGGAGTTTTTTTATATATTACCAAAGGCATTTTTTAATTTTTGAAGGATATTCAGAATTAACAGAATATTTTCACCTCACTTGACTAACTTTAGCTGCTCTTGGCCCTGATTTTAGTTGCCTTGACTTTCCTTAACTGTAATGCTTTTGTATTATTCTTCTGAAGGAATTTTTCTGAGACATCTATGGCATCAAAATAGCATAAAAATCCTTGTAAACAAATTGAGAAAAACTCAAAGTGACTATGCTTTATTCAGTTAAAATTAATATTTAGATAAATCTGGTAGACTACAAAGAGAGGTTTCTTATCCAAGTCAAGAGTGTTTTCTCTTGAAGGCAAGAGTGACAACAAAAGAGGTAAGCAGGAGTTCATCCAGCTGACCAGAGACATGCATCAACATGTACTTATATCCTAACTATCCTTGTCTTTCTCCATCTATAGATTTTATTGTGACTTGCTCATACATTGTTAAGTCTGATTAAGTCCAAAGGAGCCCAACTTTTCTCTATCACCTCTAAAAGAGGTGACAAGTGGTTTATCAAGCAGCCAGAGAATGGCAAGGAAAGTAAGGAACCTTCCCATGATTGTATGCCAAAGATACTTCCACTCTCTGATGGCTTTTGAATCTATTACCTTGTCTCTCTGGTCACTAAAACCTTACCAGAGTCTAAGGGGCAATTTTAAAATCCATGCAAAGAAAATGCCTTGAAATAAAATAAATTTAAAAACGTCTTTCTTAGGGATATCCCTAAAATGTGAAGCTTTGGGATTTGGGAGGATATCAGTATTTTTATACTGTTCCCTAGAAATTTCATTTGTCCCTCCTTCCAGGTGCCCTACTGGATTGGATTTGTTCTTATTGGTTACAGGAGCCCTTGATGACTGGAATTAGAGTGTGTTTTTCTTCCACTTTAATACCTGAACTAATATAGCCTTGATTTTCTCAATAATTTCTTAAGTGTACAATATGAAAGCTCTGAAACTGTGCCTCCTCTTTCTTCATATTAATTTCTCTTTGGTTTTCCTCTACTACTAAAACAGGTCTTCACTTTAAGACTCATATGCCAGCAATGGAACACCCACAGTTTTCTACAAAAAAAAATTTGTATGTTCCAGTTTGTATACAATGTATTCCCTTACATATATTTGTTTTCAATCCAAGCCACTACTCCTAATTTACAAATTTTGTAACTTTGAAGATTTCTTCTCATGGAACACAGAAAGGCTCTTCAATTTTTAGACCTGTCCAGTAACCTGAGCTAGGTGAAAAAATCTGATACAATGTTACTTCAAATGGCAAGTCTATGTGTAAAACACTGCTACCATATTTTCCTACACTCAAATGTATCTTCAAAACCAGACCCCAACAAAGAGATGATACCTTTTTTTCCCACAAGACGTTTATCAGTAACTGCTGCTCCATTCCTTGTGAACACACTTAACCATGCAATATCTAAAATAGAAGGTATTTAACAAATATGTGGAATTAGAGAGCTACATTCCTCATAGATTTAAAAAGAATACAGTCTCAAGAATTGTTTTGAAACATAATCTGAGAAGAAGTATGTAATAGCAACAGATTTCTTTTCTTGAGGGTCTCTGAATTCATTCAGCCCTGTAAGGCTGTACAGTTAGAGTTGTGAACAGGTACACTGAAGTCTGAACACTGAGCCTAAAAAGTGTATTGATTGCTTAATTTTCTTTTGCAACAGAGAGTACACCTAAGAAACAGGAGGTTGGTGACCAGCTTTAAAGCCTGTTACACTATTAAAGAGCAGCCTGAAGTGCTTTGGCAGTAAAAGTGAGTACCTTAATATGAAATGTATGGGGTTGGAAGGCAACAGGTAATGATAGCAAGGGGTTTCTGGCTTTTCTCACATCAGCCTGAATCACACAGCCAGTCAGCTGGGGAAAACACCACCCACTCATGGTAAAAATGTCACAAACATCCTCATTACAACTGGTTACTAATATTATGTTGTCTTAACTGCATCATGAATATATGTCTTGGTGCTAATGTGCACAATACTGTTACACAGCATTTCCTTTTTTGCTATTGCTGGGGGTTTTGTTTTTGTTTTTGTGTTCTAGGAATATCACTGTCTTCTACATCAGGCTTGTCAGACTATGTATCTGTCCATAAACTGCTTCCATTGTATACCTATGCAGGTTTTGGTTCTGTTCGTAAATTAACAATAATAATTGTCTGACTCCAAAATTTGATGGAGTTATCAAGGAAAAGATACTGAAAAAATATATAAAACAGACTTAAGTACCCTATCAGTGTAGCTGTTATTATTCTCAATTTAATAGAACTTAAGTTTTAGTAATTCCACAGCTAATTTAAAGATTTCAACCTAGTCTTTCAATTTCAAAACTATTCAAGTTTTCCTCTTTTTTTTTGGATAAAAATATGTTTTATTGAGGTTTTTTTCCTACTTTTGCATCTCTGGAAATGGTATCATTTTAGAATAATTACATCCTTCTAAAATAATTGCATTTGATATTATTTAACGATTCTCTAACAAGCCTTTGCATGATGATACTTATGATAACATCTTTAGTGTCAAATACTGAAGCCCCATTTGAGAGAAAGAGTTAAATTAAAAAAAAAAAAAAGCTCATAAATTCCAAAATGTGCCCTATTCTCCATTTTGCATTTGTTCTTGCATTTTGTATTTGTTCTTGAACATTACCTTTCCTTTGTCTCTCTTTAGAGCTAAATGTCTAGACTTGCCACTAAATCAAATGAGTGTAAGTAATATAATCTTATCATTTAAATAGATAATATACCTACTCTAAATCAGAATAAAAGTTTTCTAGTATCATTGTCAATATTCATACAGATCCAATATATCTATATATCTACAGAGAACAGGATCACAGAATCATTTAGGTCGGAAAAGACTCTTAGGATCATTGAATACAACCATAATCTGACACTGCCAAGTACACCATATACTAATCACCCCATCCAAACACCTAAAAATCCCTACAGGGGTGGGAACACAAACACTTTCCTAGGCAGCCTGTTCCAAAACTTGGCAGCACTTGCAACAGTTTTCCTAATATTTAATCTAAAGTTCCCCTGGCAAAACCCAAGGCCATTTCCCCTCATCCAGCCTCTTGTTACCTGGGAGAAGAGGCCGACCCCCACCAGGATACACCCTCCTTTTGGGCAGCTGTAGAGATAAGCCCCCCACCGAGTCTCTTTTCCTCCAGTCTAAACACCCCCAGCTCCCTCCAGTGCCCCTTACCGGACTTGTGCTCCAAACCCTTCCCCAGCTCCACTGCCCTTTCTGGACATTCTCCAGCATCTCAGTGTCTTTCTTGGAGAGAGGGACCCAGGAACGCATGACACATAAAAGTACATTTGAAAATATCCTGAATACTATACATGCAGTTGATGAGTTTTGGTACATAAGGAACATTACCTTCATGGGATTGTGAATCCTTGGTAGATATTTCATGATGACCATCTTCATCTATATCAAAATGCACTGTTTTTGAATCTTCAGTTAGTATATAACATTTTGATGTTTTTCTCAGGCTAAACACTAATAAAAATGAATTATAGTTAATATTACTATCAACAGACAAATTACAAGATTCCATTAGAAAAATATCAAGTCCAATTTTTACTTGATAATCTATGTATATTTGAACTATGAGCAGTATAGCAAACATATACTAGAAATTATGCAGTGGGCTTAAGCAGCTGTTTTGAGGGTTGGTGTTGGTATGAAGAAGGAAAATAAATATTTATTTGCTTAGAAGTTTATGTCAGTGACCAGAAAAGATGCATCTAAACCTTTCAGAGAAATAACATACGAAAACTTGAGTTTGACAAAATAGCTTTCAACTCAAGAGCCTGAGGAATAGTGTAAGAAAGCGGGATGGTGGACCACATGCAGATAGCTGTGTTGAAAAAGACTAAAGATTAATGGGGACAGGATGAATTTGAACGTGTGAGAGTGGGTCTACGTTTGCAGTTGACTGGTGAATGAGTAGACTTAGAATAGCCAACGGAGCTCTGTGGGAAACCTGAGCCAAAGCAAGGCTGCTCACAGAAGTCCGTGAATGGAGAGATGTGAAAAATAAAGTTGTAAGTTTCTTTATAAAGAAAAGAAGAGATAAAGTAGGGAATGTTTCTCTGCAGCATACTGTTTATAGACTACTTTCCTGTATTTCACAACTAAGTACTTGCCTGTTTCCCAATTTTGCATTTTTAATATTGGATCTGGCTATAAACAGGACTTTTAGGTTAGAGTGCTTATGGCTAGCTAAAATAGCAGCACTTAGTTTGGGGATTGGACATCTCATACTTAAAAAAAAAAAACAAAAAAACAATAAAACAAAACAAATCAACAAGCCCGGGTCTTTCTAGCTAAAAGCTTCCAGGAGGGAAATTGTTGTCTTTCATTCCTAAACACAGCTGTGCTGTTCTGGATGTCAGAAGAACGTATGCCCAAACACTTGGATATTGGACACCTCCAGAATAACACTATAAGGCACAATTTTGATTATGTTCAGCTGAACATTGTTTTACTGAAAGAGGTTTGATACTTTCAAATGCAGTTAAGACATTTCAGAGATGACACAGACCTCTAGGGTATGCTGTGAGATAAAAATCCCATCTTCACCAGAATAATTAGGCAAACAAAACAACAGGATATGCAGACTGCATCAGCAGTAGCATAATGTTTTAGGAATGCTTGATTTCACCAAAAACTTTTTTACTTATTTTATGAGATAACTCCTCTGAAACATCTGTATTTACGCAAATATTTTGAAAAAAAATCTATTGTTTCCAAGAAGCTTTCTTTCCACCCTGTTTAGGTTGAGCAGAAACTCTGCAGAAAGAGAAGGATGATGCACATCCTGACAGCTTGAATCACACATTTCAGAAGTGGCAGGTTCTGTGTTGGACCTTTGATTGCATGTATAGCTGATTTATGGTTGGACAAAGGTTTTCTCTTCAAAGGTAGATGGCAATTAGTCTTCCAGAAAAAAAAAAAAAAAGAGTTCTAAAAAGCAACAGAACAACTACAATAATCAATACAGCAAACCTATAAAAATTTTATATTGAAGTAGCTATAGTGTAAGAATTCTGCTTATAACTAGAATTACAATAACTAGTACAGTGCTCAAACTAGAATGGTTGGCAGGTCTGCTTATCATTCACCCTTTTCCAGGGAGGTACATTTGTACATTAAGAATTACTGGTCTGAACATGGTGGGGTGAAAAATGTAATTGTAGATATTTTAAGGCATATTTATGTTCTGGTTATTTTAAAGACAGCTTTTGGAGTCTATTTTTCAAGAAATACATTTATTTTTGACAGCATCGTAGAAAAGCTGTTCTGCATGCTTAATTTAGTTCGATTTTGCCTTGGATTGGAATATTCTTTTCAGGATTACAATCATACCTGTCCCTCAGGTAAGAGTTACCTGGCTTCTCCAGAGCTGTTCTCATATTTCCAAGCAGAAATTTCTTCTTCCTAGTCTTCCTTCTATGGAGAGGCATTTGATAGGGCTTTCTACGGCCTGAGCGGAGCAGCATTGCAGAGGCGCTGAAGATGATGATGATCTCACTTGACTTCTGTTTTGAGTCCTAAAGTAGGAATTAGAATTTGGCACAAGACTTTGTGCTTCCATTGAGAAACAAGTTTTAAAATATAATTTTGATAAATGACTATTATTAGAAGTAGATAAACTCAAAAAATTCTTGACTGCTTGCATGATCCAAGTCTTTGTCTTGCAAAGCAAAAATACTGTGTTTCCAGTGATGATAGTAAATCAGTTAACTATCAAAATTTCCACTAAGATGCACACCAACATGGATAATGCAGTTGTATTGAACAAAAATATTTTGAAAGACTTCCCCTTGGATAATATCTAAGCAGTGTTTGTGGCTTTAGTTTTTGTTTGTCAGTCATAGGAAGACAGCTACATTTTGCTAACTGAGTTGAAAAATCACATTAATTTTGTGAATATAGTCTAAGATAATTGCCAAAGTATTCATAAGTGGTTGAAAATTATGCTAACTTCAAAACAGCATAATCTGACTCTCAGAGGTATACGTAGGTATACTGCAATCTTAAACCAAAGTTCAGGAAATCTTGACTTAAAAATGAGGTCTGGAATTTGGAAACTTGAAGGAATATGTTATCATTATTAAGGAATATCAGATTAGATACCTGAAGGAGAGGTTGATGTCTAAGAATGTGAACGACTTTGACGGTGAAACCACACAGACAGCTCCTAAGGTATCCTGAAGTTGCAAGTTATATCACTGCATTTCAGAAGAGCTAAGGATGTTACTTTGGTTTAAAGAAAGGGAAGTCTACGTGCTCTCCTGAAGTCACCTGTTTATGACAAGTGTTAATGGCAAGTGCAGACCAAAGAAAACAATGAGCTTCTATTCTGTCTAGTATCCTGGTGAATGAAACAAGTGAAGATGGGTACAATTTTATTCCCATGTAGCTTTGCACAGAATAATTAAATGTCTGTCCGACCAGAAAGATTATGGCTCTGACACAAGTGTAACGGTTTGTAAATTCACCCAAGGAAGAGTAGGGCAGTTCTCTTTTCTGGTTTGGTTCACTTCCCTGATGCAATGCTTTGTATTAAATTTTGACATTAAATGAAAGACTTCTGTCCCTGGCAGTTATCTTTTACCAGACTAAAAGGGATAGCTAAGGCTCTTATTCACTCTTCAACTCTAGTTACAACACCATTCAGTTAGATCACTGAAAAATGAAACTTTTTTTTATATGGGATTGCTCTTCCTTGTGCATAGGGCTCATGTCATGAGTGATAACTTGCAGTCAGAGGTAGAAAAAAAAAGGCTGGGTTTTCCTTAGCTTGCTAAAACTGCTTTATCACTGAGCATTCTTAACAAAATAAAACATTTTTGTATTTTTTTTTCACTAGGAAACTTGTCTCTGGAAACTTCCACCTGAATCGGGCTCTATGGTGTGTGTGGACAGTAATGCCACCTTGTGGATCTTGAGAGACCTAAGTCTCTAGGCGTTCATTAAGATTTAAAAAAGCATTAAGATTTTGATAGGTCTATGAGACTCAAAAACACACAATCACTCACTCAATTTCCTACTGAAAACAAGTGTAATGTTTGGCTGCTATTGATCAGAAGTTCTGAAGATCCCAATTCCTGGTTTTGATCTATGTTCAGAGTCTTGCACCTGCATTACTTACACTCAGAATGGTAAGAAAAAAAGAAGAATGTTCACAAGTCAGGACTGAGGAATTCCTGAAGAGGACAGTCCAGTTCAAAGACATTTTCAGAAACATGTTTAGGAAGTGGGTAAATTCTGAAGAAATTTTCTATGATGAAACTTTCTGTGGACAGGTAACCTTGATGTCATGAAGGACTGTACTAAATTTCAATTACTTTTTCTTGTTTAAACAAGTAGAAAATAGAAAAGTCTGTGTAGAACTTCACCTCTGTTTGCTCTCCAGAAGCCAATTAAGTGTTCTCCAGAACAATTAAAACTCCCTACAATAAATAAAACAAATTTTCACACCATGAATTGCCATATATTCTTTAAGACTGAGTGACAATAAATACTCCCATTTCAATAAACCTTTCCTGTAATTACATGTTCTTGTATACATATTACCTCTGCCCACATTTTTCATTCTTTGTCATGGTCTTTTATGCTGTATATATCTTCCTATGTTTATTTTTTTATCCTAATGTCTTTTATACCTATTTCTTCAGTTCTTTTCTCTCTTCTGTAAGGTATACCTTGAAGAGGACTAGGAAGATTTGGATACTGTTCTTGGCTGCAGATGTGTCAACAACTGTTTTCATAACTTGGATCTGATTAGTTTCATTTTTATCTAAACTAAGTATAAGGGAATTAAAGTTCATTAAACTGCTGAAACTAGCAGCAGTGTAACTATTTCTAATAAATTAATGAGAATGTTTCTGACCAATGACAACAAGATCACACTAAAAGCAGAGGAAATTTGATTTTTTTCTACTACATGGATTATATTAATTCATTGTTATGAAGACAGCAAAGAAAACTTGTTATATAGCCTCTCTTGCTCCCATTCTGATCTTGTTTGTTCTGTCTTTCGTTTAACCCCAAGATTTATGTGACCATAAAATTACACTAAATCAAATTCAGTAAATAAAAACAGCATTTAGAATTTTGGAGTTTGTCCATATGGTGCTATGTTCCAAATATTATCTCATACCTTGCTGATGAATTTCTAACAAGATATGTCTAAGATCCTTGCAGGGTCAGAACTGTTTTAGTTGAGTGTATTGGGTCACAGCTGTCAGGCCTGCTAGCAAATATAGTAATTCCTCCAGGTTTATTACAATTTAACAGTGGATTAAAAATAATTTTTAGCGTCCTACAGCTAATAAAAAATGAGGTCATAGTTTCTTTCAAATCAGACTTTACAAAATCTATCATCTAAACTAGACACAGGAATACACAAAAATGCATATTAACTAGATGAAGAAAGAGATTTCTTAAGAAAACTTTAAGGTCAACTGAAAAAATCACTATTTCATAAAATTTCAACAGTCTGATAACATAATCTGAAATTATTTAAACCTGCTGTAATCTGCCATTCTTGCTTACCTTATTTTGTGTGTTTTTGCTCTGCTAGGACACTTCTACTGAACAGAATGCTAGAAGCAGCTGTTACCGCCAATTTATTGCCTGAAGAGAGGGCAGGAAGCCAAACCTCTGAATAAAACAAAAGTCTGACGTGGATCTAATCTTCTAGATGCCTACACATTCTCATTCATATCAACATTCCAATGGTTCTAACTATTCCTTGAATTACAAGAGGGTTGGAAATTGTAGGAACAAACATTTAAATGCCTGTTTCTGTATGATGCCACAGAAGCTTTTCTGCATAGAACTGCTTGCAAATTTTTAGCCACTAGTCTTGTGCACTCTATTCCTATATTTTATGTCACTAATATTGTTCTTGTTATCTGTCATTCTTCCAGGGCTGAGTCACGTGCAGATACTGGGTCTATTGTAATAGAGATATATTAAGAGTAGGAGCATAGCCTCTGTTTTAGAGATCTCAAACCAAACTTACTGCTTGGACTGCTTGTGACATGAATGAACTGCTAAAAGTGGATGTGATACATTTCTTTGCCCACGAAGCCCTGGTAGTATGTAGGTTTTCATTATCAAATTTGGCATGTTCAGTTGGCCTTTTGTACCTATTTACATTTCTAACCCTTCACTCCTATTGGTGAGTCCTCCCTATTTATATTATCTAACCTTTTTTTTTTTAATTAGTGAGCCTTGCATATTTATAGGAGTGAGTAACATTTATTTTTTATCTCACTGAAATGATCCCTTAAAAACAATTACATTTACTTTTTTTTTTGCCAAAGTTTTCTTAAAATCAAGAATCTACTGTTCTTGTCTAGAGTTTGTTCAATGTGTAAAGAAGGTTATATAATTTACCTGTGTCTGGTTTAAGAAAAGTCTTTTTCATTTTCTAAGCCCTCATCAGACACTGGTAATGTATTGGGTCAACAGAAAGACTTTATTGAAACATGTATTTAGTGACAAAGCAATGCGATGCTTTGAAAGCTCAAGTCTTTGTCTCTTACCCAAACAGTCTGCAAAATGTGGGGAAGTTTCTAAATTACATGATGTAAAATTGTCCTTTCAGTACATAATTGTCCTAATTTTGTGTGGGATAGAGTTAATTTTCATGCTGGTACATGGCAAAATGGTATGATTTAAATTTAGGATGAGAATAATGTTGATAACGGACTGATGGGTGAAGAGTTAAGCAATAAGACAAGGACTTTTTCTGTTTCTCACATCACACAACCAGTGAGGAGGCTGGGGGACATGAGTAGCTGGGAGGGGACACAGGTGATAGAGCTGACTGTGACAAGCTGGAGGGATATTCCTTACTATATGGTGTAAAGATCAGTAATATCAGCTGCAGATAAAGCTGGCTGGGGGCTTGGGAACTGGCTGTGTATCAGCTAGCAGGTAGCTAGCAGCTGCATTGTGCATTACTTGTTTTGTACATTCTAATTTTAATGATAGTTATTTTTGTTTCCCCTCCTGTTTCTGGCCTATTAGGCTATCTTTATCTCAATGGGTGAATTTAATGGTTTTTTTTTTCCCAGTTCTCTCACTCATCCTGTGGTGGTGACAGGAAAGTGAGCAAGAAGTTTGTATGGTGTTTAGCTGGGTTAAACCACAACAGTCCATTTTGGCACCCAATCCATGGGTGTGAAGGGTTAAGATAACCACTGTTCTGACATGTTAAAACAAATTTTTATAATTAGTTGCATTGGTTTAAGAGTTGTTAGCCACAATGTTGATTTATTTGATCTCAATGTTGTTGTGTATTCTCAGAGTTTCATTGGGCAACAACTTGCTTGCTCTGTCTGTTCCCCCTTGTGTCATTTCTCAGCTCTGGGTTAAGGTTACAATTTTGTGCTTTGTAAATGGGGTTTTGATACGATAAGATGCCTGTTGGCAGGACTAAGGCAGTGTGTGCACCCAGCATTGCTGCTGCACCTGCACAGCAGGTCTGTTGTTGTGTTGACACCTAACTACACCTCCAAGGGTCCGTCCATGGGAATGACACTCTCTGTCATCCTTCCCTCCTCCTCCAGATGAGTTACAACAGCTCTTGGAAAGTATCCCCAAGGTGTCCAAACCAGCACCTTTGCATTGCTATGATATATGAATATGTCTCAGGTACTATGTAAGGTTACACAACTAGGTAAGAACATCACCCAGGGATCTGCCCTAAGGCTGGATAGTCATGAGTATGAAGTATAGTATGGGAGTATGGGGTAGGATGGGCAAGTGCCTAGGAAAGGGGGCATCTCCCAGTGTTTTGGAACTTCAGCTCTGAAAAAGTGAGGAATCCAGAAAAATTTATTAAAATATTTAGGAAAGATGAGATGTCACCAGATAATTCCAGAGAGAGACAAATCACTGCAATGTGCTGGGGCGTAGTCCGGGCTGACTGAGCTCTGTTCAGCAGAGCTGCAGGGAGGGAAGGTCTCTGGCACTGAGAGCAAAGTGACAGAATCCATGGCTGAACCAGAGAACCAAATTGTGCCAGTATTATCTGTGCTTGTATGCAAGGAGAAATACTGGAAGCAGAAGTGTGTGGAAGGGCCTGACAGCTGGTCTGTGAGCTAGGAAGAGTTAGTTGAAGAAGAAGGTAATAAGAGTCATGCTTACCACTGAAAGGAATTCTGCCAAGGTCGTTGACATGGAAACCAAGAAGAAAAAATATATAAACAAGAGAAACTCGCAGCTGGATGTTAGTTGAAAACAGTGGTGGAGATTGCTCTGTACCAATGAACACTGTGTTGATTTATTGTAACCAATGAATAAGTATAAACTTTGTTGGGAATATATAAAAGACAGCACACTGTTATAATAAAGAGAGAAACCTTATGAAATTGTATGGTGTTCTGTGTGTCATGACCATCTCAACAGCAAAAAATTGATATATTTAATAAGGGATAAAGGAGCTGCCTCTAATAGGGATCAGGAAGCAGACTAACCCAAGCAGGGCCATCACAAGGCAGCTGGGAAGATAAGTAGCTCAGTGGGCCTACGACACATTGGGCCATTGAAGAAGAGATGCAACATATAAATGGGTTTTTGAATGAGGGATGGACTTTTCATGGACATTATCCACTACCATGCACCATCTCTCCAGCCCTGACAATCTACTATGACAGAAGAAGCTCAAAGTTATGGACTAATTTTACCGAATGGACATTTTAGAGGATGACCCATAGATTAGTGGAATGATATTTCTGTGTATGCATCAAAAGATAAGGAAGGATGCACTGGGACATGATATCAATGACACAGAATAAAGGGCAGATACTGCTCTGGTTTTATTTGGGACAGAGTTAATTTTTGCCCTTGTTGGTATAGTACTGAGTGAAGGATTGAGGATAAGAATAATGTTGATGACACACTGATATTTTAGATTTTACTAAGCAGTGTTTACACCAACTGAAGGAATTTGAAAGTCTTCTCACTGCCACACCAGTGAGGAATCTGAGGCACAAGAAGCTGGAGGTGACACAGGGAAAGGGTGGTGGTGGAAAGTGGACCCACAGATATTTAGTTACCTTCCAGATGAAACCACAACCAGGAGAAATGTACTATGTGGCAAAATCATTTTAATTTGTTTTAATATGGTTGTTCAGGTGCTATATTGAGTCAAGATTTTAGGCTGCTGCTGCAGCTGCATATTTTAGTAAGGAGTAGTTGTAAAATGTAGACTGCATATCACATGAACCATGTGGTACAGTCTGCACATGTACCTGGGCCAGGAGGTAAAATTCCAGGTTTCAGTATGCCATCCCTATAGCCATACCACAGAACAATCTCTTATATTAAAGGAGCAACTCTAGGGACATAATGATGTGCTACATCACCACTGGTCTTTAGCAGCTAAATAGCAACATACACCATCAGCATCCACACACACACACACAGACAAAAAAGCTAATTGTAATTGATACAGTCTGGATGTCATAGAAATACTGAGAATGTAACCACATTGTAGCTGACCTTCCATCTTAACCGTTACAGTTTCTTTAAACTTTATTGTTTTATTGGTTCCATCAGCAGTAACAGCACAAATAGCAGAAAAACCCAAAGATGATTTTGTGCAGACCCGGAGAAAAGTATCAAGTTACCATGTTAGAAGTGAAACAGAGGAGGACACTCATCTGGGCAACTCTGCACCCTTCTATTCTAGGTTGGCCAGTGGGAAGCATTTTCCATTCTCTGTCTGCTTCCAACATTGCCTGCTCCACCCCTACTTCCTGGCACTTATGTCTCCCTTTCCCTTGCTCAATCTTTCTTTCTTTCTTTCTTTCTTTTTCTTTCTTTCTTTCTTTCTTTCTTTCTTTTCCTTGATTTTCTTCTCCAAGCTTCACCATTAGAGTTAATGTATTTCATTAATAATGGACCCCTCTTAATAACTCTATGCCTACAGTTGCAACATTAGTTTCAGTCCATGGACAGGTTTTCAAAATTTTCTTCTAATTCAAATTAGTATGTCATATTATCTTGAAAGGCAACAACCTCTAGAAAACAGTGATAGAGAGAAAACCTCTAGAAAACAGTGATAGAGAGAAAAACATCAATGAAGTTACTATAAAAATATTTTGTACATAACTGTTGGCATAGGAGTAGCAAGAAAAACAGCTGCCTACAACTGGTTTGTGTTTTTTTTGGCTTTAGAAATTCATCTGCAAAAAGTAAATATTTGCAGAAAAGAGAAGAAGGAAAAGTTTCCTGGTACCACATGCCACTGCATGAATAATTTTGAGCACAGAGTAAATACTAGCCATTTTATCAGCCATTTGCCAATAATTTACAGGAAATCTAATTCAAAACCTCTCAAGCTGGGAAAAACCTGGAACATAACCAACAGACTGTACCACACAAAAAGATCACCTATGTATAATTTGGACTCCAGTGTATAGGCAGACTTACACTGGGGAAAAGACCGATTACAAGTAGTAATAGTGGGAAGAAAATCTTTTCTAAACATTTTCAGTGAAAGTAATTGAAAACTTTAAAATAGATTGCGTGAGGTAGGGCTTTCACATTTTGGAGATGTCAACTCAAAAAAACTTGCTCTAGTTCAGAGTACAGGGTTTCAATTCTAAAGTCCAGAATATATATTAACATTTGTATGAGAACATCTTGTTTTTCTTCACTCTGAGGTTTTCTCCCCTAAAGGTATAAAAAACCAACCCAAATATAGTTAGCAGTAATACATTTTCTAACTGACCAAAACTGACTTGGTAATCTATCAATGCATTTTCTTGGAAACTGTTGGGTTTTTAAAATATTCTAAGAACATTATAGCATGAGCATCTAACTTCCAACTTAATCTTGCTTCACATCCTGTTAACATGGCATGTCAAAGCCATATATAGGACTAAACAGAGCCTACTGCAGCCTATCTATTGCTCCCAAACTTCAAGTACTTCCAAACTGTCATTAAATAATTCTGTTCTGTGTGCAGTGAAGACCTCTACTACTGACAAGAGTGGGGACTTATTTAAACCTTCATGTGTTTCTGTTTGCAACAGAATACTTATGACATAATAAGGTCTATGCTGACCACTGCTGAAAAATCTACAGTTTTTTGGAAGTTTTTTCTTAAAAACATCCACACAAAAGTGAAAAATGGCATGTATAAATGAAAACTATTTCTGCTTCAGTGCTAAATTATTTTTTAACATTTCTCGAAGTCTAGAGTTCTTAAACCAAATGTTACTGTAAATGTTTTTTACTCATTAAGGGTTATACTATTTTTGGTGTTTCTTGGTATAAGAGAAGGATGATGCCTCTTGAACTTGAAATGGCAAAAGAGGTACTCCCTTTACTTGCTAGGGGACATACAGGACCACAAGACCCATTCAGCAAAAGGGGTCCACTGGACAGTAACATATTGAAGCCATACAAGGAGCGGCTGAGGTCACTTGTTCTTTCCAGTCTGAAGGAGACTGAGGAGAGACCTCATTGCAGTTACAACTTCCTCACAAAGGAAAGATGAAGGACAGGCACTGATCTCTTCACCGTGACAGGACCAGTGACAGGACCCAAGGGAATGACCTGAAGTTGTGCCAGGGAAGGTTTAGGTTGGATATCAGGAAAAGGTTCTTCACCCAGAGAGTGGTTGGGCATTGGACAAGGCTCCCCAGGGAAGTGGTCACAGCACCGGCCTGACAGAGCTCATGATGCATGTGGATAATGCTCTCAGGCACGTGGCATGACAATCGTTATGACCAGAGCCAGGAATTGGGCTGAATGATCCTTGTGGGACCTTTCCAACTCAGGATGGTCTATAATTCTAACATCTTGAGGTGCTGTAAGCCATGCACATTAACTGCAAGTAGAGGAAAATACAGAGGCTGTCAGGATATCTTCTTGGACTACAGTGGTTTATCTTTATTGCATGCAAATGTTTTGTGTAGCCTCTATACTTGAAGGTACTGAAAACCCAAATGAACGACACCCTCAGAAAGCAGGTCTGTTTGCCCCTACTTTGAGCAAGGAAGCATGGAGACAACAGACACACAGAGATCTGTTTTAACCTCAACTATACTGTGATTCTGTGAAAATAAAAATTAAGAAAATACTATGGGTTTTATATTGGTTAATTAATTATTCTGACTTTTCTAAATCTCCTATTTTGAAACAATTGTATTTTCTCTTTGAATGTAGAATAAAACCAGATATATAGAAGAGATGTGTCTGAATGAGACAAAAGACTGTTACATTTTAATCAAATTTTGCTGATAGATTCTTGTAAATTTTGTGACAACACTTCAGAAGAAGAGTCAGTGTTAGTACAGACAATCCTTTTAATTTATACTTTTCAAATGTTTCCCAATCTTTCCAATATTCCTCATTGATGGACTGGTTCAGAAGCATGTAAGAGTTGTCTTAAGGTGTGCTCTATCTGCAAGGTCTGTCTATGTGTAAGGTGACTATGCATTGCCACAGATTCTTTCACACAATTCTCTAGGAACAGTGACATACAACACATACTGTAGAATTGTTGATATCATGAACATACTTGGAGGAGTTCTCTTTTCCCCTGACAGAAGCAGACATATCACACAGATATGAGTCTGCATGAATACAGTTTTAGCCCTTGCCCTGATTTTTCTTGTCTGATATTATATAACACAGTATTTACAGTTAATGATTATAAAGGAACAAAATGGGCAGTGAATGGAACAAATGTTGGCCCTCTATGAATTTTAATCTCTGCACCTATTCATTCTCAAAACCTCTCTTTGCTATGAAAATTATATCCTTGTATTTCATCTCCACTATCCAGCATTGGGAAGCGGAAATAATTGCCATTCCTATAATACCACAAAAATTTAACTTCAGGTACACAATTAGACACAGTAAAATATTATTGCAAAATCTTTCGTATAAATAAATGTTAGGTCTGTATGAAGCAATTTTGTTGCCTTTCCTGTGTTGCACAATTACAGAGAGAAGTGTGAAAATAAACAGTGTTGGAGACTACTAAGTTCCTGCTACTAGTTTTCTAAGGGACTGAGGCATATGTAGTTGTGTTATCTGTCTGTCCTCTCCAGCCACTTTTTAATCTGATGGATAATTTTGACTAAGTTTGGCAAGGATGTGGAAGGAGGAAGTCTAGTTGGAAAAAATATGCATTTTTTAAAGTTCTGTGAACATCAGAAGCTGAGCAGCAGACACACTGACAAACATTGCTAAATTAAATACTGCAGCCTGATCTCATCAGTTATTGTTCCAGCTAGGCTAATGACCTAGTTATCAGCCTGTATATATTGGATGCCCAGCTGTCAGGTGTAAATGGGAACAAACAAGGGATCTGAACTCTGGAGTTTATTACAGAACCAAAGAGATTAGATGCTTTACCCTACTTGATTATCTGGCACAGTCATTCCGTCACGTCACATTCCTAATTCTCAACTTGTGCCCTCTGAAGGAAGGTCTCTGCTGGCAGTCTGGCACGGTTGGGCAGGAAATCATGTTGATTCCTGCTGTGCCACTTCCTACAGCAGCCAGCTGTGTTAGGCATAAGTGGGCAAAGTCCCTGGGCATCCTACAGCATTCATCTCCATACAGTATTCATCTCCATACAGCTCTCATGCAGCAGACTCCAAAGGCTATCTAGAATCAAGAAAAAACCATTTGAATGTGCTCAATTGCCTTATTCTTTCCCTAATTCTAAAAAGACACAACAGAAATATGGATTGTAACATGTTATGTTAATTTAAAAATACGTATTCATGATCTTTGTTAGAGAGTGGATTTTTGATTAATTGTAACACATCACAAAATTTTAATTCTGCTTGAAGTAGCTGAGAATTACTTATTTTAAGGAGAACTGTACTTTTTCAGTACTATATCCTGCAGAAGCTTGAACACAAAACAGCTTAAGCTTTGAGGACTCAAAAAAGGAGGAATGTCTCTAAAGTGTAGAACTCAAAGACAGTTTCTTTGTTTTCTGTCTGTATTCTAATTGTCAATGAGGACATCACTGGTGCTAGAAAGTAGCACTGTATCCTTAAAAGGGAGAAATAGGCAATTAAAGGTGGTGATACATGAGAGAAGATGAAAAAGATCAGCAGAATAGCTCATCTGAAACATTTCAAAGATTGATTATTTTCTTCACACTCCAGAGCCCCTGTTTCTTTCCCAAGAATTTTTGTGCATCTCATAAAAGGAAATTTCAAGTGGCAAACCTGCAAATGGAAAACACATTGTTAGTGTTTTCTAGATTTTGGTGTTCATTTTCTTTACCATTGCTATATGTAAGCAGAAGGAACATGTAACTACTTGAGCATCAGTTTGAATGGCTCTGGTGGCAATGTTAAATCACGCACCTGACAGAAGAGTTCAAGGACCCTGAATGTGGGCTATATTCTATGTCACCATGGAGGTCATCAGGAGCACTTTGGACCTCTGGCTTTAATGTATGAAATAGAAGAGCAACATGAGGGAAAATGGGAGCCACTCAGACACTATTTATGACACTGCTAGGAGAAGAAAATGATACTCTGAGTGAATGTGTATTATATTATTTTTTTTTCTGACTTGTGAAGCATAACCTAAAGTTGAAGGTGGAAGGTACTTTTTAATCCTCCTTTACTACCCTTGAAGCAGAGGATGTGATTTCAAGGTACAGGAATTCAGGCCTTCACAGAAAGAAACAGTCAATTTTACTTATCTTCCTAAACATTCTGTCCTGCTGCTACAGAAACAATCCTTCCTTTTTCATTCTACATTCTGTAACAGGCAGCTCTGACCTGTTAGAAAACAACCCTTCAGTGCCCTAATATGACTATTATAATTCTGCCAATCTAAACAATTCTTTGAGGGTGGTAATATCTTCTTTTACAAAAATGCTACAGTTCTCTTGTCTATAGGATAGAAAATTACTAGAAGGCCTTTGGATGTAGGAACTTTGGACTAAAATATTATTTTTGTATATATTTTACAAATTTTCTGAGAGTTATATATAAGTGTCTAAAAATGCACATATAAAATCTTGGTAAGTGTAGAAAATGGCTACAAGTAACTCAGGGATTTAAAACAGCTGGGGTTTGCTTAGGTATTAATCATCTTAATCTATATAGTATTTGTGACATCTTTGTAGTTTAATAACACACATTTCAGATTGAAAGCAAATGTAAAGACAAAGTATCTGCTAAGGACAGGTGATAAAATCTTATACCCAAATGAAAGTTTAGGAAGAGGATTTTTACTTCCATTGTCATTGGGTGTCTGTAGAAATTGTGGGTGCTTTCATGGTCAGGTTGAGATAAGATACTGTCTTTACTTTAGATCCCTGAATGTGACCTCCATGACCTGCTGATGCTCTGTCACTCAAAATTCACAGCAGAGGTGAAGGATACTGGTCATGTCTGACAGTTGTCGCTTTTCCTTTGCTAGATCATCCTATCCTTTGTGAACTGTATATAGAAAATTACTCTTTCCCAAGCATATCTCATGTTTCTTTCTCATGGTGCCTGTTTATCCACTTGGCATTTGCACTGTTCTGTACACACCTAAGACACTGTGGGTAATATTATAACAATAAAATTTCTTGCTGTCACATCATATCTTGATGTCATAACATCAAGGCAGAGGTGCTCACTTAGAGTAATATTCTTTGAGACAATCATGCATATCCAAACTTGCATGATTAAAATGTATGCAAATCTCTATCACACATTTTGCAAAATTTTTATATTCAATTCAGATGTATGGAGAGAAATTGTAAGAATATTTATCAGTTCTATTTATTCTTTTGGGGTTTTTTGAGGTTTTTTGGGTTTTGGGGTTTTATTGGGTTTTTTGTGGATTTTTTTTTTTCCGCTGATATGTGAGTCATAGCTCCTATTAACACTGAATATGTAAAATGAAGCCCCATTGTTACAGGTTTTACAAAATGTTTACTTTTGCTTCAGCAGTTCTATCCTGGTTACATTGAGATGGGAGTGTTAGCTCTATTTCAAGGCAGGAATCGTACAGGGCATTTTATTCAACAGTGCACTCATGCGGCAAGACTCGGGAAGTACATAGATAATGTATCACAGAATTCCTTGAGTTCAATGTATTTTTATTACATAAGAAAATACAAAAAAGTTCTTATAGATTGATACAATGATGTTTCCCAGTACAATCCTTTCTTTAAAATTGATTTTAGCATATTTTGATTGCATACCTAGAAAAAATATCGTCTTTCAAATACCTTGGTGATACAAGTCAGAGTTCCCTATGAAGAATATTATCTTGTTTTGTCATATGTGGGTTGTTCTTCACTGAAATTTAATTTCAGAGTGTTGACTGAACATCTTCATTTCTTTCATCATCATAAATTTTAATTTTTGACAGGAGATCTGAATATAGCTGAGATGTGATCACAACAAAATTTCTGAACACATTTTGTGGCTACTCAGCCTATGAATTGTATGCAGCATTATGACTACAAGTTCTCATATTCTCAAAGCAAGGCCACATATATAGCAAGAAGCAAAAATGTCTATTTAGCTACTGGGTGTTGTTGGAGAGAGTAAAAATGAGCCAGGAAGTGAGTGTTGCAGGCCAGACATCAAACAGGCACAAAACTTCTAGAAGAGCTGCCAGCCTCATCTAGTTTTATTTAATTTACACTCGAAATTCCCACTGTTACTTGAATGGTTGCTTTCCTCAGTCACGTTTTTCCTACAGTTGATTTAATGACCACACATGCTGCTGGAATCCCTCCACCACTTCTGTCCCTCTGATGACGACTCTCCACCTTCAGCTTGGCGTGGGACTTGGACAAGATGAAGTGTTCCTGAGATCAGTATTTAAAGAAAACACAACACAGCATCCCCTGTTTTGCAACAAGACATACTGATCCTTATGGTCCCGGTAGAAGAAAGGCATTCAGACTCTGCAAACTATCATTCCAAATGCAATTTCTTAGAGTAGTTGTTTATAAGGAAAGAGAGGACTGTTACCCTACAGCATTTCAGGTCCCACAAACCATAAGCAGTGCAGCATCAAATGGATCTGTCATGAGGGTGCATCACGAAGACTCTGTCTGTGGAAGGGCTATCCCATTGTGGTCACTCAAACTACAAGAGGATTTCCTTAAAAAAATCCCAACTTTATTAATAATTTCTACTGTCAGAGAGGATGTTTGCAGAAGGACTTCTGGCTGAAGTTTCAGACAGAGACAAGGTCACAGAGATGCCAGTACAGTGTGGGAGCTGCCCACAGCTGCTCTAACAGTGTGCTGCCTGAATTTATCCTGCGGCCGTGGGATACACACAGCAGAACACAGAGCTGCAGGCCATCCTGCACGTGGCTGCACTTGGCTTAACTATTGCATGGATCACTACAGCCTCAATGCGCAATGATCCTTCCGAGGTCCACCTTCCTGCAGTGTGGATGCATTTATTCCCATTAAGAGAACTCCATTACAAGCAAGATCGCTGGAGTGATCTCTGAACAAGAACGCCCTTACAGAAGTAGAGGGTTTTTCCTGCTCCCTTATATTCATTCTCTCCCCCTCTGTCTATCTCAGCAAGGTGCCCTCAGCTTTTCATATAGTTAGGAATGCGAAGAGGATAAAACCAAAGGCACACACAGAGGTGTGTCTCCAAGTGCTTTGCAGGGCTGCGGAGGCCACTGTAACTGCGGAGTTCCCCGTTGTCCCTTAGACCTCGCACGGTCTGGGCTGTGCTGCTGCCGCCGCCGGGTTCCGCCGCCTCACGGCACAGGCGTGCCACCACAGGCGCTCAGCCGCCGAAGGAGGCGGCAGCTCACAAAAACACTCAGCTCTGCCCGGCTTGCCCTAGGAGCTGCTGCGGTGTGAGGGGAGGCCGCTATTAACGACGCTGCCCTGGCCTGGAGTGCACTTGTAGTCCTCTGAGGCGCGCCCCCACCTTTCCTCCAGGGCTGCAGAGCCCCGTACGAGACGCTGAGGGACGCCGGGAAGCCGCAGCCCCGTCGGTCCCGGCTGGGCGCACTTTGAGAGCTGCACATCACACACACACACACACACACACACACACACACACACACACACACACACACACACACACACACACACACACACACACACACACACACACACACACACACACACCCGCGCACACACACACACACACACACACACAC
>QUSF01000011.1:4765988-4790115 GCA_003676055.1 Chloebia gouldiae | reverse complement strand
CCCCCCGCGCCGCCGCGCCGCTCAGCGGTGTCCGCGCGCGCCGGCGAGCCCGGCGCCGGAGCGGCGGCCGGGAGAGGAGCGGCGCCGCGGTGCCCGGCAGGTGCCGGAGAACGGGCCCGGGGCGGGGGACATGGAGTCCGGCGGAGAGCTCCCGGCGGATCGGCCCTCGGCCCTTCGGGGTGGGATGGAGGAGCCTGGGAAGGAGGCGGACGATGAGGGGGGGAAGGCTGCCTGGCAGCAGAGCCTGAGTCCCGAGCTGCAGCAGGGCTACCGCATCCTGCGCGAGTTCCTGCTGGAGAAGCACCGGCCTCTGACGGCGCCGTTCCTGAAGCCCCTCGCGGATCAGGCATTTTTCGGGGAAGAAGGCTCTGGCTCCCTCTTGGGCCGTAAGAGCAGCCAGTCCTTGCAGCAGCTGCCCGCTGGAATATGGCTATTGAAAATGGAAGAAAAATTTTCCAGCGGGCAGTACACAGGGATAGCAGATTTCGTGTGTGACTTCCGGCTCATGCTGGAGACTTGCTATCGGCTGCACGGTGTGGATCACTGGCTCTCCAAACAGGCCCAGAAGCTGGAGATGATGCTGGAACAGAAGTTGGCGCTGCTATCCCGGTAGGTGTAGAAAACTATAGGGGCTGTGCCGCGTGTTCTTTACATAAAGTAGAGGGTGTGTTTCTTTAAATTCCCTTAAAAGAAAACAAGCGTCGAACAAAACCCCACAACAGAAAGAAAACTGGAACTTTCAGTACTTTGATGAAGATTAACGTTTCCTACTGGGAACTATTCAAATCTTAATTCAAAACGCTTTGGAAATTCCAAACCTCAAAATGCCAAATAGAGCACAGCATTTCCTGACTAAGATTTTCCTTCTGAAAGAAGCCTTTTGTGAACATGGAGGGACACTTGTTTACATAAGATGTCAAATGCTTCTTTCTTTATTTTATTCTGTCGTGAACTGCCTAAACTCTGTATGAATATTTGGCTATTTTAAATGGTTATTTTTACAATTTGTGACATTTTTACCACCCTTAAAATGCATAGGAATAAAATACTAAGCTGAAGCTACTTGCTTTGAAATGGTAATCATAATCATACAATGAGAGACAATGCTTGCCATACTATTGTCTTAAATGGCAAAATGGAAATTGTGGTAAATTGAAATGTAGGTCCCTTGCAGAGGCTGTCAAAGCATAGAGACATAGAAAGGTCTCGAGCTATAGGGTAGAAAGCCCAATTTAAATCCTAACTGAAGTACATGCTTTCTCATGAAATTGTCATAGTTTTGTCATTACCAGAAAACCGTGGTGGCTTCTTAAAATGAAAAGCCCAGCGGTCTTCTGAATGACATAGTATTCTGCATGTAAAAACCAAGAGGTGTTTTTGGTGAAGGATGAAGGTAAAGAAGGAGCAGTGTTGGGAAATATGTAAAGCTGTGTGTGTCTATCAGCGTTATGTTTGCTAGGGACACACATCGTGAACTGCCAGCTAGTAAGAGCGTTGCTCGTGTTGGAACACTTCAGGGAAGTGATCTAGAAGTCACCTGAAAGCAGAGTGAATGTATTCAGTATATTTGACGGTATATTTGAACCTGTTTCTATGTAACAGCAGTTTTGGGACGGTCTGGTCATAGAGAGGAAGGAGATGAATGTAGGGAGGCATGAATGTTCCTAGTTTGCTAGAGTAAAACCTGATTAAAAAAAAAATCCCGGCTTAATAGAGTTGCTGCTGGCAGATAAATAACCAAATGCAATTTGGAAGATTTTGTGTACTCAAATAGAAATATAGGTATTTACTAAAAGATAAATTCAATTGCTCTTGTCATTCTTCCATTTAGTGTATGGTCTTTTTCAGATAAATATTAGGAAATAATGAACTGTCTAAAGATAATCCTGCCTCAGTATATAGTGAGTTTGTCTTGTATTAACTCTTCAGAGATTTGTAAAGATTTTTTCATTATGTCTGTGTGCACTAGCTTAATAAAAGTTTCTAGGACCTCTAAATATAAAGAATTATGGAACCTATAAGTCTCAAAGTTCTTTTACAATTTTTAATTAGACAAATTTGTTTGAAGTGTTTAACATAATTTTATTTGTAAAGTGAAATTGAAGAACTACTTCTTGGAACAATGTTCTTATACTATTATAGAGTAGTGTTTAGGTCAATGATCGCCTTCAAGTGATTCAAGGGAATCAATCAGTATTGCTTGTATAATTCCTGAATACTACAAGCCGCAGAAAATTACCTTAGAATGGAGGTTTCTTTTGAATGGAGGTTGGATTTTTCTCCTCTGTCCCTCAAATGTTTTCGCAGGTTGTGAAAAACTCGATACAAGTTTTAATGGAGTCTTTTGAAACATTTAAAGAAGAAATGTAACTTTGCAGACAAATTTATAGTGTTTTCTCTTTGAGTTTTTGTAGTTTAAAATAGGATGAAACTGATATTTAACATATGCTTCCCCAGTCTAACCAACTAATAGATCCCCAAACCCCCCCCACTAATAGATCCCTACCACTCAGCCCCCTATTTTCAGGTATCTGCAAAAAGGATACTTTCTTATCTTAGGTCTTGTGGAAGTTTTTCCAGATACTTATGGACTAGGACAGAGAATTCCATCTCCAAATTAATATTTCGTAACTTGTGGTAAATATACAGTTTTTAACTGGTGTGAAAACATAGGTCATATAAGTGTGTTTGGGTTTAAGTTTAAAATTTTATAAAGGAATTTTCAAAATGGTAAAAATGGCAGATGAAAAAATAACTGCTTTTTTTCTGAGTAAGCATACTCAATCCATGGTTGGTCGGCTAGGCATTGTGGTGCCACTGGTGCAGAAGTTCATAGTTGTGAATTAGCTTGCTTTTTCTTGTAGGCATTTAAGAGAGAAAACATCATTAGCTGTAACGTCTAGAGGATGCTACGGGCAGGAGGATGAAAAAACAACAGCATGCATTTCTACAAGACGTCGTTCCACGCCTCGCAACTTAATAGGTTTGTCAACAGGCGTGTTTGAGTCTGTGATGGTTCAGGTTCTAAGACAAGAGGAGCAACTGAGAGCAAAAGAGGAAAAGAGGTAATAAGAAAAACAATTTTGTTTTAGTTTTAAATAGTTGACTTGCTAGCTTTTTAAAGAGGCTAGCTCCTTATGGCTTTTTTAGGTAAATAAATGTGGTGGTCTTGTGGTCTCAAGCTCATGGCTTCAATACCATACATCCACAAAGTAAAAAATTAGTACTGCTTCCTTGAAAAATTGTGGAAGTCATTTAAGTTTTGAATTAAATTACAGCTGCTCTTATTTTTGTGTAGCAAAAATATGTACCCTTGGACAATTTTTCATGCAATAATTAGATTAAAAAACTACCAGAATGCTTAACTACAGACTAATTCCATGATCTTGTCACTGCTTCACTCACTGATAGCCAGAAGCAAATCATCTCTGCCAGTGCCTCTGCTGTTACCTCACTGATGTGGCATTTCAGCTTGTCAGTTAGGTAATAATTTTAGATTGTTCATGTAAATAATATTGAGATTTTGTGGTCTTCTGAAATTTAAGAGTTATATAATTCCAGGCAGTGTTTAATGTTAATACGTTTTGCTTTGAAGAAAATGAAGCTGAAGTTTATTAACAGTAATTTGAGTGACTGTGTCTAAAGATGGCTCACAATGGTAAGACAATATTTGCTTCAGGAAGCAAAAGGTTGCTAGCTTTTTTCAAAGTTTATGGTTTTGTAGACTTTTTCCCATATGTGACCAGCTTGCTTTTAATTTTACAGGTCATCTTCATTTTCAGCAGATTTGAAGCTCTACAGCTGTCTTAACTGACAGTACTTTTTTCTGTAGAACTTTATTCTTTCTTCTAATCCACTCATCTTCTAATCACACTTTGCAAAAAAAAAAAAATCAAAGATCACTAGGGTTATTATTTCTATGGTAAAGTTCTTTTGATTCTTGTTTAACTCTGTGTTTTAGAACTTAATAATGGTGTTATGAAAAAGGATATTTTGATTGGATTTTAATTCATTGCTAGAGTCTCTAGAACAGTTTACCAAACAAAATAAAAATTATGCACCTGTTTTAAGTACATTGCTGCAAAACTGTAGTAATTTACTCTTAAGTCCATCTGGATATACTCAAAAGTCGCAGATCCTGGACAAAAGGTGGTTGATTCAACAGATTGTTCCACAATAACAGAAGATCACAACTAGCTTGCTTCTTTACACCCTAAAATTTTGAACTGTACCACTTATTAAGCAAAAAAAAAAATCTGTCAGTGGTTAGCTGGTTTAATATTTCTTTGACTCTGTTGACCTCTGTGAGTAATTTTGCTTCAGATTTCTTCTTTCAGTTTTATTTCTTAATTGCACCATGTTTATAAAGTAATTTGGACCTCTCTGTACCAATTGTTTCTTGAGCTCACCAAAAATGTTCCGCAAGTACCTTTTCTGAGCATTTTTATCAAAAGGGCTTGGCAGTTGGAAGGCCTTTTTAGTTAAAGTTAGTTGCACATTTCCAGTGAAGATCACATTTTACAGTGTATACAGATTTTCAAGGTGGTGCACATATACATGCACATACTTTCAACACTACTTTTATTTGAAAACATATTGCAGATTTCTAAACTTTTGGCTTACTGCTAAAGTATATATTGCATTATTAAGAAGAGAAAATATTTATTCTGCTATTTTTTTTTGTTTTCCTTAGACATCTAATACACTGAGGTTGGCACAGAAGAGGTACTTTTTGAACAATATGGAAGACTGCAGCCTTAGGTATTTTAGTTGGCGAGCACAGTGCTGGTGAATCAGTTGTATTCGGATGGACAGCATCTGTCCTTCACCCAGCTTCCTGAGTTATCAGGAACATTTAAAAGGGTTCTGTTTCCTGCCATCTAGTGGGCGACTTAAAGTGCTTGTAGCTGTGATTTATGCTTGTAGCCATAAATAATCTTAGTTTAGAATGTCGAAGAGTTGCATTCTTTCAGTCCCAGAAAAGTAAGACTGCAAATGCAAGGGCCTTTTGATAAAACTTAACCTCTTATCTAAAGAAATTGCCTGGTACAGGCCAAGTTTGTATATAATTCTTTGCTGTAGATATTTAGATACTTTCATAAAACACAGGCATTTTATGATGAGAATTAAATAAAACTAAAATGAAATTTAAAATACTCAAACATATAAATAAATATCATCATGTATATTGTATAGAAATAAAAATAAAATACAAATTAAATTTGTAGATTAAATCCTTAAAATACTTTTTAATTATTTCTTCCCCACAAAGTCCTTGAAATTGATTTTGCAAGCATTTTTTCAACTGCATATTTTGGAAGAATGTTCTCAAGTGGGATTTTTATCTTGTCTTCTGTAGTTAATTTCAGGGAAATCCTTCTCCAAATCTTCTAGTTACTTTTGTTATATAGGTATCCTTTGTTGAGAGTTCTCTTTCTCTTGTAATTGATCTCTTTCTTGCACAATCTGTTTCACTTTTCCTTAAGCGATGTTTTATAACTTTTCCCAAGTGACACATTCATAATGGTAGACTCAACATGTAAATCTGACAAGATATTTTTGCAAAGCTGATTTCACTGTTTTGCAACTAATAGTTTTTGTACAGCAGCAAAAGCACTTCCCCCACCAAAGTACCTATATGGCAAGATCTGATTTACTTTTATTGTCAGTCTTGTTTGTAAGCATTCCTTTTGTTCAAAAGCTGTAATTGTCACAATATTGACTATCTTCAAATTATGAATTACATTTCTATGAGTTTCTACTCAGCTGCTTGATTACATGCTAGATAAGTAACAAATCAACTGATTTACACATTAGTTAACAATAAATATTTGTGGAATTATTTTATAATTTGAAATGATGACTAATTAGATAGTGAAATATAAAAGAAGTAGATTCCTACTGAAATTTTTAAAACCACCAGTGAATGGCAGATAGTGACTAGTTGATTTCAATGGGAATTAAGTGTCTATATGGGTTTGGTCTGTTGAAAATTATGTAGGGAGTTCTGTGTCTTTCATCTCTGAAAACATGATCCTGGGATAGATTTCAGACATGTTCATTAAAACATTTAAAGAATTGAATTCTGGCTGCAGGTTACTAATTTAATTAAGGAAATTGTGGAATAAGGTATGCTTATATAGTCAATTTTGCTTTTATGAGTTGTTTTATGAGGTCTGGAATTAACCAGATCCAGTGGAAAAATACGAGAATATAATAATATGATTTAAGATATTTGAGATACAGAAATAAGGTTATATGGCCATCTCCAAATTTAGTATCTTCTGACTACTAGATCTTGGCTTATTTTAGAATAATATGTAATATTGTTAATCTATATGTAACTTTCTATTTTATTTTTGAAAGAAAATTTGTAAAAACAAGTTATTGTTAATTAAAACAGTTCTTTGTGTCTTGTCATTAAGAGTTCCAGTGTCTGACCTTTTACCTGTGAATCTAACACCTAAGTAGATTAGACGTGGTTATTGGGAAGATAAAATAAAATCTAGTCTTTGTTCTCCTCTCCCCAGCAAGAAATCCTCCTGTTGCAAAGGAGGCATTTGCTGGTGATGTGTGTCAGCTGACTTAAATAAGGGAGGAAATTATAAGAGGAGTAGGGAGTTATGGTGGGACTTTGTTTTAGGGGTTTTTTCTACTTGGGTATCATGTTTGATGAGTTTTAAATTCAGATGCCACCGAAGAGCTGCAAAACAACTACTGCAAATGTGTTCTAGAAATATGGCTGTTGTTAGTCTAGAAAAATCAGCTTCACCTTAGAATAGTTCTGTAACTACTGTAAGTCCAGCACATGTATGCAAACATATTTCTGGTAAATGTAAATAAAAGTATGAAACAACAGGGTTTTTTACAGTTGCTGTCAGCATGGAAGCCAAATATGTATGTCTGGAGATTTTCTTAATATAAGGATATCTGTGCCACTAAAGTGTCAAATCTCTCTCTCTTACTTCCCTGTCTCCAGTTTTTCTCTTCCTTCACCCCTGCTCCCTTGCCCTCTGTCCTATGCCCTCTGCTTCCCCTTATCTTCTCAAAACCACCCCGGGAAAAAGCTGTGCCCTCCAAAAGATGCTAGCAGGAAGACCTCAGTGATGAAGATGTCAAAGTGTGCTATTGTTTACATTTTTTTATGAATGTCTGCTGAGAATGGAATGACAACAGATATTGTGATAAAACAGCAGCTTAAAAACAAGGCAAAATTTTTACAAGTGAAACAACTTACATTTTTCTTTTTAAACAACCTTTTAAAGCATTGTAAAGCATTACAATATAGTTATTGTAATTTTATCTAGGCAGCGATATATATCTATGAATCTAGGGTATTGTGTTTATTTTGATAATTCTACTTTGATTAAAATTATTACTTGGTAAAAAGTTCACTTCACTGCTCGTGAAGGTATTTTTGGATTGCCTACAGCTTTTTTTTTATTAAATGATACTGAAATGTTGTTGTTTCTAAATCTGTTCCATCTCACCATGTACTCACTATTTAGTCTTGTTGCCATACTATATTAACAGACTTCACACCTTTTGGAGGCAGGAGGCTATTAGGAACTATGTTTTACATTCAGGAGGAACAAGGGAGTAGGATCCAAGGGTGCTATGAAATTTATATTTGAGACCACTTTTGCATAATATCATTTCTTCCTCTGTGTCACTGGGACATTAGTTATTTTTATTTATTTAATTTATTTTTATTTATTATATCAATGCAGTATTAGCACATTTAATAGATAATTAATTGGAATTTTAAAAATGCCCACTTTACATCTGTAAGTAGTATTGTTGAATATAGTGGTTTAGTCACCAAGAATGGCTAAAAGAAGTTCATGCTAAAAAGTGGGATTTTGTCTTTATAGTCCATCCTTTTTATTCTTAAATTAATGCTGCACTGGGAGACTGAATTTAAGAATTTACTGGCCTGTTTGTTTTTACCTTTTATGTTTTACATGGGTCTGTACTTCTGCACTTACTAGATATATAAATAACAAGAATGCACATATGTGGTATTAAACATTTCTGTTCAAATTATAGTAACAAGTCACTGAATATTTAGTTTTATTATAGAATACAAAATATTCAGTAGAGTTGTACTGTATTTTATGTTACTTTGCATACACATGGCATGTTTCTCCTGTGCTGATACTAAAATGTGAACAAAACTACATTTGTTGCCTTTTTACATTGTTAAGATAGCTAGTCAATAGTTAATGGTTGAAATATATGTCCTTCAAACTAGAAGCCACTATCAGCTTCATGTTGTCAAAAGAAACAGTTTATCATTCTCTTTTGCCGAATTTGGAAGACATTGATGCTTTGAATAGATACATGGCATTTACTTGCTACTTGTTTATGAAGAAAAAAAATTGTACGTTTGCAGTTTGTCAATAAGGATCTGTAAATTCCAGCAGCATGTCTCAATTGTGTTAGAGGTAGGTGATAGTTTTCACCAGTGATAGAAGCTTCACAGAAAAAGGTAAAAGAAGCTTAGGATGAGCACTAAAAAGTTTTCTGTAAGTACAGCTGTATCCTAATCCTGTCTTTTGGAATCTGTTCGTACCTTCACTCAAAAATATTAGTTTACTAGTGCAGCAGTGTTAAAGAAAAATTACTTCTGTTGGTAACTTGATATTTGTATGATTCATGCAGATGTCCAGTTTTCTGCTTTGGAAATATATTGAATTATCTTGTATCTTACATAGTAAGCTACATGTAATTGATTATCTGAAATGGAAACATTTCTTTTTCTAGCATGTGTTGCCCTTAAATTTCATTATGAATTTACAAATAAAAGCAAATAGAAATTTTCAGCCTATCATATGAGGTTTACATACTGCTGTGGTCCCTCTTGCTAGTGTTTTGTGTGGACTCTGAGATTACTCAGTACTTTTTACAGGCTTCTGGTTACTGATGACCTCTTTCTCCAGAAGCATGTTATTTCTGCTCTATCCTGTTTTTTTGATAGCGGGACCAGAACTGAATATATTTTTTCAGGTGAGGGCAAACCAATTAATTTAATAACATTTTATTTTGTTATTATTTCCCATCACATTCTTCATGTGTCCTGATAATTATTTCTTTTTTGACCACCATTGCAAACTTACCAGTAATACAACTTTGAGTGGGGGGGAAAATGGCTCTTGTGTGTGTAAATGAAGGACTTGGCAATTAGGCATGTATTCTTGCGTGATGAGGAGGGGAGGTACAAGGGAGCTGACGTGAGCCACATGGCAACCATTTCAAAATAAGATTTACTTGGAATTTGTTTTAGAGATTTTTATATGGCTGGTTTGTTGGAAATATTTAATTATGATTAAAAGGTATTGAGGAAGGAAATAAATATTTTTTAATACCTGAAAGTCTAAACAACTCAAACTATTGATACATGCCAGACTTTTTTCTTATCTTTTTCCCCTTTTTAAACTAGTGGTGATAGAAAAAAATGACAATTATTCCCATTTTGGTTGATGTGTTCTGCACTGCATAGTAAGACGAACTGAAATAAAACTCCAGTTTTACTGTGTTCTCTTTAACTTCGAGATAAGTATGTTTGCCATACTGTAGTTCTGGTTTTTTCTCTCTCATTTCTTTTTGTTCATCTACTATCTGAATTTTCATGAAATTTCTTTTAATAGGCAGAGAGATCAAGAAAGAAAAGAAGCAGAAGAAGCTAGTCAGAAAGAAATAGAAGAATGGGAAAAATCACTTTTAGCTCAAGCGGCACCTACAAGGATGGAGACAATGTGGGAGATTCCAGCTATTGGTCATTTTCTTTGCTTGGCACAACAGATTTTAAATTTACCTGAAATAGTATTCTATGAATTGGAACGCTGTCTTCTGATGCCTCAGTGTAATGTTTTTTTATCTAAAATAATGACTTCTTTGTTAAGTCCTCCTCATCGCAGACCTACGTTACATCGCAGGCCTACATTTTCCTACAGGACTTGGGAAGCAGCACTCAGAAAGAAAGTGCACCACTGGTATACTATTGTGGGGCAGACCGACAATCCTAATGGTGCTGCAGAAAAGCTTGGATTGTGTCCCCAGTTTTTCAAAGTTCTCGGAGAAGTTAATCCCTTGGAGGAAAAACCATTTCATGAGCTACCGTTCTATCAGAAAGTATGGCTGCTAAAAGGTCTCTGTGACTTTGTATATGAAACACAAAAGGATGTTCAGGATGCAGTGCTAGGTCAGCCTATCCATGAATGCAGAGAAGTAATTCTTGGTTATGACTGCTTGGAAAATGCGTATGTTCACTTTCCACAGTTCTGTGGTGCAGATGTTCGAATTTACAAACAAAAACCTTTTCAGGCTCCTGAATTCCCATCTCTTCCCATCAAAGTTA
This sequence comes from Chloebia gouldiae, assembly GCA_003676055.1. Classification (NCBI taxonomy): domain Eukaryota; kingdom Metazoa; phylum Chordata; class Aves; order Passeriformes; family Passeridae; genus Chloebia; species Chloebia gouldiae. The sequence continues at coordinate 4,779,755 of QUSF01000011.1, read as the reverse complement.
AAAAAGTGCCACGTATTAAGCCGGAAAGAGTAAAACATGACTATGGAAGCAAAAGCAATGGGGAGGTCAGTTCTTCTGGGAGAGAACTGCTGTGTCATTCCAAGACAGAAGGAGAGAAAAGTATGGACATTGTTACCTGTCCAGAGAAAAGAACACGTTTAGGTAGCTTTAGAGTCACTACAGAGGAGATGAAAGCTGACTGTGAAATAAAAGCCTCAAGAGTCTGTGACATCAAAAAAACTGGTTGTTATAAGGAGAACTTGAGGAATTTGATTACTTCAGGAGAGATTGTGGATATAGGTGGTCACCCTAGTTCAAAAGAAATCACAGATGTGGAGAATGGACAAGGTTGCACTGAAATGGGTAGAGTAAGATCTGAGCTGAGTCCATTCAAGGATAACACACTGAAAGCTTGCCAAATGCATGTCAATGGCACTTACAATGAAAACCAAGGCAGAAATTATCATGACTCTGCTGAAGAAACAGTGCTAGAGACATTTCTGCAAAATAGTAAGAAACTAAATAAGATGCTGGCAAAAAAGAAGAAAAAGAAAAAAAAGAAGTTGAAGGATATTCTAAATGAAAATCTACAGAGAAAACTTGATGACTTGCAAAGAAAGCGTGAGATTCATCTTCATCCATTCAAATCTTATAAATCTGAGATCCAGAACAAGTTGTTTTTAATTAAAAAGAAAGCAAAACATAAGAAGCACAAGTCTGGTAAGTTGGCATTTTTTACTTACAGTAAAAAAAGGAGGATACAGATTTTTAAGTTGTTTCCTTAATTGATAAGTCTACATTTTATATTGTGAAAAGGAGAGTCTTATTGCATTAGACAATTCGGATATTAGCTTTAGAGTCAAAGTTATCTACCCAATAACACAAGCATGTAAAATATTGGTTAATCAAACTCTGATTCATTTGCAGAATGTATCTTTAGAGAACTTAATTAATTGCAAGAGTTAATTTGTTGCAAAAAATATTCAGGAGAATAAATGTAACTGACTGGTTAGCATCAGAGTGTCACTTTGAAGACATTTTATGGTATCTTCCAGCAGTTGTGGAAATATGGAAATTTTATGGTAATATTATCTTATCCAAATTATGAAGAAATACAGAGTAATTACATGAGATGATGAATCTAAAGTCATTACACAGTGAAACTGTGCAATCTTAGGTCACCAAACAGTACTGTGTTTTTTGACTGTGGGCCTGGGTGCAGCAATCAGGATGCATCGGCATCAGAATTTATGCTGATGACATTTTTAATCCAGAATTGGGCAGCATCTGGTTAACTGTTTCAGGTAAGTGATACACAACCCAGATTTTGGTTAACTCACTGGAAAATTTCAAAGGTATTTGCAAACAGTAAAGTTGCAAAAACCTTAAGTAAATTCAAATTGTTCAGGTAGCCATAGTATTTTTGATGTCATTTGAAGCAACATAAAAGCTTAATCCATTTGAGTCCTGAGCTAAGCCATCTGTGCTAGATTTTAGCAGATTCTTTCCAATATTATATTTTTGATGATGGACGCGTTGCTTTTCAGAACGGTGTAGACTGACAGATAAATATTGGATTTCATCTGAAAAGCAGAAAGCCAAAACCAAGAATCTGAGTGGCAAAAAAATGTCTTCTAAAGGGTTAAGAAGCTAGCCAGGGTCTGCTGGCCGTGCATGTAGCTAGAAATCAAATTTTAAAGCTAAGTGAGCAAGTAATATTTAGATCCTAAATATTTGCACATAACAGCCAAAGAACTGTCTTACTATTTAAATCACAAATTCCTCCTTCCAAAATATTTCACTGCTCAAATCTAAACAGAAGTTTCAAGAGTTGCAGTTGAAGTTCATATATGTAGTATTCAGGGAAAATGAATGTATTTTACATTTGCCTTTGTGACTTAGCTGTCCAAATGTGTTATTATTTTCAGTCTTCTTAAAACGAAACAAATTGAATAACAACCCAAATGGCAAGGAAGGACTCTGGTTTGGAGACGTGTTGTCCTTTATCTCTTGATATGTTGATACATTTCCCATCTTATTCTGACTACTTCATTTGATGTTGCTGGAGAAAATTTTGCAATAACATTACATCATTGCAAGAAAGAGCTTTTATTCCTATGGTTGTTAATCCTTCATTAGTTCTGTAGCTGCTAGGCTCAAATAGATTGGATTGGTTTCAATTTGTCCAAATAACTTGTTGTTTTGTAAGGTTTCCGAATGTTTAAGGCTAAGTAGTATTTCTTAAAGATTGTCTAAAATCTTCTGTTTAGGGATTATCTTAAAATGTAGAGCAGAAAAAGTGATTTAGTAAAACTTGTTCTGAGTCCCCAAAGACTTCTAATTTAAATCTGATCCTAGTCATAATAACTCTTTACAACATTCTTTAAAAGTAAGTAGAAAAGAGCATCAGGGATGTAAAAGTGAGTACCTCTCATTGCTTTTCAACAAAATTCTATTTTTCCTGCTGTTGATTCTCTTACTCAGCTAAAGGTAACTGAGTCACAGTGTGTCTTTCTATTGAGATGATTTGCATATTTCTGACTTGCTGTGGCAGTGGTACCCATAGTGAATATAGACTGGCCGTGCAGTTTTTCCATCTGAAAACTTCACAGAAATATTGTGAGCAGAACTTACTGGAGAATACAGCTATGTTATGACCTTTACTATAGTGACAAGAGTTTTCTTACAATTTATGAAAAGGTGTGACCACTTTACTGAATCTATGTCTTTGAAACAAGGTGATGGTTATTATTGTGGCAGTGTTCTGTGTCAGAATTATTAACAAAGTAGCACTGAATATAATGGAAATACTGAATGTAATGGAAAGACAGAGTCAGGGCCATTCTGTAAATGACTGCATGCTATGCATTAATTTTTAAATGTTATTTTCTTACTGGAGTTAGATAAGTTTCAGCGCAAGGCACAGTGCGAGAGCATGAGAATCCTACACCCGTATGTTTGAAACAGAGATCAGATGAAATTCAGAAACATCTGTAAGGTTGAGAAAATAGAAGGGACCAGAGGCTGCTTGAAATAACTGTGACATGCCTGATGCAGAGGTAGTAGTAAATGTAAATGGAATCTCTTTTAATTCCAGTTGATCTAGAAAACACCAATACAGCTCATGATTTTAGAAGAAACTTGGTTGTAAATTCAGTACCATATACTCATACTTTGGAAAATTCATGGTTGTCAACCTGCTTGAAGTCCATTTTACTATTTTTTTTTTTAGAGTGCCATTACATTTTGTGTATGAAGTCAAGCATTGCTTGAATATGAGAAAATCAATTCAACAGCCTGGCAGCAATTTTGTAGTGCCTGGTTTACTGTTCTTGGGAATTTATTCTTCAGAAGACTTCTGGAGATTTTTGATATTGTAAAAAATTTGTTGTGTTGTCTAGCCTGTAGATAAAGGAGCAACCTATTGATCCTGTTGAAAACACTAAATGAGGTATTCCAGCAAGTAACAACGTACTCCATACATTAAGCTTCCGTGCCACTGTCTTCAGAAACCACTCAGGTTTTATAGGGTTTTGGACGTTATTCTGTAAATCAGCAATATTAATGCACTTCTTCAGATCGACTTAGCTCATTTGACTACATAAAAGTGTATGCTGTGTCAATATGGAAGCTTCAAAACTCTATAATAATGTTTCATTTTCCATACTGTATCATGTTATATTTTGTAAAAGAAGAGCTGTTGGGAGCAAGATAGAAGAGTATGAGGTTAAAAGAAAATAGGATATGTACAGTACTTGCCAAATCTTTGAAAGACACATAGTGTGTCTTACAAATTTGTTAATGGAAAGATAACAGGGCCTGTTATTCATTTTGAGAACCCTGCAGTTGCTGCTAGAATTTAGCGAAAAAAACAGAAATTCTTGCAGTTGGACAGGGCTAATTTAACTGTATTCTACCATGATAAATACTACTGAGTTAGTGTTTGATATTAAAAACATCTGTTTCCCCTCTAGGATAACAAGACTCTGCTCCATATCCAAGAAAAAAGTTGCAGTTTTATAAAAAGTAATTATTAAAATAAGATTTTATTTCTAATTGCACTGTGTTGTCTTGTTATAATTTGAAGCATGGATTGACATTGCTTTTGTTCTTCAAGGAGAAGCCACTAGAACTCATATACCAGAGTTCATAACAAAGAGTTTTACTAGATCTGTAAAAATGTTTCTGTTTTCAAACCACATGGATCCCAATGTAGAAGAAGTTATAAATGGGTTGTATTGTTCTTGCTGAAGTAATTTACAAGTGTCAAGAACATTTGTGGGGTTTCATGTTTTATTAGTTTAATTTTTATGTCAAAGATAGTACTAGAAGAGATTTGAATGATCTCTTTGTTTTCCCTTCTTCACCCTTAGATGGCAAAATGAACTTGAGATGGCTTATGTTTTAGTTGTATCTAATCTCCCTAATGAGGTTTTTGGATGCTCATAATTAGTGTTCAGGTCATAATTAAGTTACTTTGTTGATTGCTATTCACTGACAGTGTCTGTAGAATGTGTTTCAGCTTAAAAGGAAAACCTATGGTAGTCAGATTTTCCCGGGACCCACTGAACTAAGTTTAATGTCTAAGAATTTTTACAGAGCTGGCTAAGTGGTTCTTGGTTAATAAAATGTTGACTTCCTATAACTCCTGTTGGGGGTAAGATGCCTCATAGCCTCTTCCACACTAAACTGAAACCAAACTGAGATACGGACCTTTTTGGAAAAGGCTGTGTGGAGACACAGTAAACTGTTACTGGAATATCTTTAAATGTGCACAGGAAGTAGGCTTTGTTAAATTGAGTAGGTGAACTAAGCAGATTATGTATATGAGATACTTAATTTATAAATATTAAACTAAGGTTTAATAAGGTTATACTAAAGTTCTAAGGTTTTTCTTATTGATTGTTTTTAGTCAGTAATTAATTTTATTTGTGTATTGAGTATGCTCTGAAAGACACAGTGCACCATATTTCAAAATACGATCTAATTACTGTCAGAAATGTTACTTCATCTGCTCAGGAATTAATATAAGCCTTTGAGATAGTTTCTTCATCCAGGATTTTGGACAAAAGATCTCTAACTGACCTCAGTGGAGTGATTTGAGAAGTTGCCTTTCACTAGTGGTTTTGTTAACCCAAGACAGCGTTTATAGCTGAGTGTTTGTAACCAATTACATAGAAAAGATACTTAAGTTTATTGCACATTTGCATGTCTGGGTGTTGGGGGGTTATACACAGAATCATCACACTTCTAGGTTACAAAACTGGATTTTTATGTACTTACTAAAAATGTATTTCACCTGTGTAATATGTTTGAATTGCAGATAACTGCCAATTGTGAAAGATATGGTTTCTGTTACCATTGTTTAAAACTGATAAATGATTTTTGGAAAAGCAGGTACAAGCTTTTTTAAGAGGCAGAAATTATTAATACTACCACTAGAACTTCTTTCTAATATCAATTTTGTATTTAAAAGGGTGTTACTGAGATAAAAGATGAATTTGCCAGAAGTAGTTTGCTGTACATATTTATTCCCTCCCATGGTACGAGTATCTGTAGTTTTTTTTTTTTCATTTTTAATACATGATATCAAAAACCACCTACACCATAGGACATCTGGTATCCAAAAATGCCACAAAGACTGTGACATTGCTCTATACAGATGTGTGCTTAGCTCACAGCAGTTACCAGCAATTCTGTAGTCTTTTGGTACATATATTCCAACAGATGTGCTTTATGATATGTCAGACTCTATTTTTAACGAATGAATAAAGCTCATTTTCTTGTGCTTTTAGATGGTTTCTTTTAATTCTTGGTCTGTATGTAACTCTTTATCTACTTCATGCTTTTCAGATGCAAGAGAGAAATTATATGAAGAAAGAAGTGTTTATTTTATTTGGGTTTCTAATTATTTATAACAATTTCTAACATTTTTCCTCCTCCTTTTCATAAGGATATATTGGGGAAGAGAGAATATTTCTGTTTAACTGTTACTTGTTGAATTACACTGCATCATATATCATATAGCACTGGATGCTGAAAATAGTCAAGTAAATACTTATTGAAAAATATGTTGAAAGTATTAAAGTAAAATGAAAATTCTATTCAAAACATATTAAAATTTTCTTTCTTGTAAAGAAGCATGACAGTCTAACTGCCTTATTTTTTTGTCATTTTGTTTCCAGATAATATTTTTTAAAAGGGCTATAGCAAGGAGCCACCATATGACCAGACATCTTTTTGAGCAATTTTGTCAAGAAAGCTTCTAAGCATCTACTTTAGTTCTTTCAGTGAACAGCACTGTTTTCAGTAATAGCATGCAGCTGAATTCATAAAGCATATAAAAAAATATGTTCATTTTTGCCCATTGTCCGAATGTTTGAGTTACTGTTCTAGTAAATAAACTTCTCTGCTTTATCACTTGTTCTCTAATATGAAATATGTAAGTATTTATTTTTGGTAGTTGAGCGCTCTTTAAATTTTTAAATATGTTTGGTATGGTTAGTTTCTAGGTTGCTTTATTGATTTTAATGTAGTTTGATTTTATGTGGAGTTTCAGATCTAGATTCTTCAAGCCCTGTGCCTTGTCCCATAAGTGTGTTTATTTCAGAGTCAGGTAAGATGTTCAGGAAACTCACATTATAATAAACTGGAAAAATAGATGCATAGGCATCTATGCATATTTGTATATACATGTACATATGCATTTGCACACACTTAAAGTATCTGCTAGGAAGAAGGTTAAGTGCAATATTTTCATTAATTTAAATATTGAATATGCCTGTGCTTGTATTATTATCAAGAGGTTGCAATCATGCTAATTGACAACAAATTCGACATTAAATTATTATTTTCTTAAATGATAAGAAAAAAATAATTTAATGTAGAATTATTCCACATTAAATTATTGTTTTCTCTTTTTGTTTAAGCTTTTGTATTACTGTTTGAGACTCCTGAGTGTGAACAACTGATAATGATAGAATGATGCTTTTGGCCTGAGTGAACAAGTTAAAGGTGATCTTGTTTGAATTTACTGTATGAATGTAGAAATAGCCATATAAGAAACATTACTGTCTTGCTTGGTGATATAACTATTTGATTTGAGAAATGTATATGATTTTTAAACTCTTACACTGTAGGCAGTAAAGCTCTTCCTTACCTTCACAGAGATTTTTTCTTGCATCCATTTGTACATAGAACAACTGCATGTGAAGTGCATTGTAGGAAGTTGTTTACCTTCTCCTAAAGGTTTCTCCTACAAATGTTAGGTATTGCTACAGGCAGAAAAAACAAATCAGTCTAATTTCCTTGATAAATTCAGTATGTTCAATCAGGGATTTCTAGATACTGCTTGTGTTTTCAGGGTATCTTTTTACTATTAGATACAGATATCCCAGATCCTAATGTGTGATTCTTTAGAGTGTTAGAGAAACAAAACTTGCAGGTAAGATGCTATATATCTTATGTTTGTGTCTTAAGTTCTGGATTTCACTTCTTTCAGAAGAGTGGTGTCGATGTTACTTTTATGACTTAGATTTTTAGGTACTGTATTATTGAAATTGTAGATTTTTCTTCTTTTTTTTCCTTCCACTCCACACAAAAGACTGCAGTACACAGATACTTTTTTGATGATTGCTTCAGCGGAGTCTAGTTCTGATTTGTCATGAAAGCCATCTCTTAGTTGCACTTTAACTTACAAGTCTGTATGTAATTTGATTTTATTAATAAAGTACAATGAACAGCATTATGAAGCTTTTCTCTTTTAATCTTAAAAGGAAAAAAATCGTTATCTAAAAAAGCAATCACAAAGAAGAGGAAAAGTGTCAGAAAGTCTACCATACCAGAATTTCAGGTAAATTATTTTAATTTTTGTTTTAAGCACTTGAAACCTGAATGTCTATGAAATAAGTCCTTTAGGTTCTGATAGAGACCTTGGAAATACCCACTAAAGCATCTTCTAATTTTAAAGACTTAAACTGATATTTTTGAAAGTACATTTCACCATCTTGTGGTAGAAAATATTTTACCATTTTTATGATGTGCAGCTTGAACACTATTTTCAGTATGGTTTATGATGGCTGATATATTGTTACAGTGTAAAACCTGTAAAACCTAGGACTTGTTAAAGACATTTTTATGGTATACATAACTGTTTGGGTTAAAATTACTTCATTTTATATGAAGTGTGAGAATGTGGTTCTTGAATTGAAATCTGTCTTGGTTAACTGAAGGACTTCCAAAAACTTTGTAGGCAACTGTGCTTACCCTGCTTGCAGCTGTTACTCCTTATGCACATGTGTTTTCTAGGCCTCTAGGACCTCTTAGGCTATAGAAAGCAACATGAGTATTAATTACACTAGTATGGTTTTATGGTACTGTAGTAGAAGTATTATAATACTTCAATTCTAAATTGCTGTCTGCGTATGGAAGGCTGCTTGGATTGAAGCTTTCCTTTGGCTATCTTTTTTTTTTTATTTTCAGAAGGCAATCTGTGTGAGTTTGGCCAGTAGGTTCACATTAAATCGTGGCTGTTTTGTAAGACCCTCACCCTGAATCAGTTCATTCCATCATGATCATGTGTTTCAGATGGAGCTAGTAGAACTTCTTGTATTAGAATTGGTTAGTAACAGTCAATATTGAGAGATGAGTGATATTTAAATGTGCATGGATTTTATCTATATTGTAATGGTGGTGGCTAAAATGTTTTCTAATAGCTCCAGAAAATAGGTACGTGTCCAATTCTTTTTTTCCAAACACATTATCTGCATGCCATGGATATATACAGTTAGTTTAGAAGTAATTCTTACATGATTAAACAACTGTGTTTAAGTAGTCTATCTAAAACTTAGCCCAACCTTTTAGCTTTAGTAGATAAAACATAAGTATATCTAAGTGTATACTTATCTTCTGTAAAACCTTATATTAAAATGTGCAAAATACTTCTCACTCTTTTGGTCAAAGCTAGGACTCATATGTGTTTTAGGTGAGGCTCAGACTGATTAGTATTGAGCAGTTTAAACTTTTTAGGGAGTTTTTTAGCAACTTAACCTGTCTCTTTCAAGAGGTATGGTTGTTAGAAGAATTTGCAAATATTAAACCTTTCATATTTGGAATAATAATAAGACTTTTGGGAGTCTAGTAATTTATGCTTCAATATACTCTTCCCCACATACACAAATGGCCAAACTTTATGAAATTGTATATTTAAAAAATATTTAGTAAAACAGTTTAGAGCTTACAGGCCTTGTGAGATATGATGGGAGGGCATAACCATAAGAATATTGCTATTCATGTCTATACATCAGTTCTTTTGGAGTGAAAGTAATAAATTAGGAAGTATAATATGTTTCATGTGCCTGCAGTCCACAAATGTAAAAAAAACCCAAACCCAGCAAGAAGGCACTTTAGTTTATAAGATTAGATTTTGTACTTAAGTATAGATCTTCTGAAATTCACCTCTTGGCTTTAAAGCCTAATTAATTAGTACTAATAAGTCTATTAGTACTTAATATGTGAAGTGACACAAATAAAAATCAATTATTAGCAGAAATTCAGAAGGTAATAGTGCTACTTAATCTAACATTTAGAATGCCATTTTTGTAAAATATAGCTCAAGCTTTCTTTGAAAAAAAATCCCCAAAGTCCTGCAAACAACACGAATCAAAAGCAGATGCAAATTAAATTCTTTTTACCAAATAAAAATGCACAAAAATCAAGTCCTGGTTTTAATATTTTGAGAATTATTGGAGAAGTGGGTTTACAGCTTCATAGATCGTTATTTACTTGTCTCTTGCCTATTATTCTGATTTCCAAGCTTCTTTTTACTGTTGCTCATTAACGTTTTAAAGAAATTAAAAGTAGTTATAGGTGCTGTACAGGAGACACTAATGTGTTTTGAGGTTTTTTCCTAGTTGCAGAGTACATTTAGGTTTGGTAACCAGTGCTTCATTTTGCCTTTTCTCCTTTTGCCTCATGCACATTCATACATAGCTGCATAGACCTACATGTATGATAATTAAGGAGAAAAGGAACACGCATGCTCTGTTTCAATGTGTCTTTAACAATTTCAGTTATATCATCTATGGTCTATATTAAATGCATATCTCAAGAGGGGGCTATTTGGTCATTTCCCACAAGTAGATGTCAGTGATAAAAGAGCAGCTTCTTAGGAAATACAATTATGATTAACAGTCATTACACAACTAACTTGAAATAAAACATGAGACTCTGTTGAAGTGAGTTAAGATTCTGCAAAAACTTTGTCTGAAGTTAAGGGGGCAAGGAAAGAGCATCAATGATCTGGGGAATACACTAGGTTCTGTGACACTAAAGAGTTCATTTATAAGTTGATTACAGGAGAGTCCCAAGTTGGAATGGAGCTTGAGACCCCTGTCTTGCCTTAAAAAGTTCAGGGCAGATGTCTTTTGTCTTTTTTCCTTGAAGTCCTCGGAGTCAATGAAGATCTTTGAGAGATTACTGAGATCTGAACTTGCATCATAGCATGAAAGTTGAACACTGAATTTGAAATTTTACTGAATGTCTGAAACTTCCACTTCAATTAGAATACAGTTGGTATACAATTGAAAAAACAGGATGCTTATTGCTTATGAAAAATAAGTCTCTATGTAGTAAGTACTGTGCCAGATGTGATGGTGTTTTTGTTGCGGTTAACATGTACACAACTAATGAGATTATATTAATGTAAGCATTTACAGGCTGAATCTTTAAGCCACCATGTAGTGTTTTAGAGAGTAGGAACTAATCTTTCATTCTGTCTTATAATTCAAGATAGAAATATTTTTTCACTTGAGATTATTTTCTTCATGATAGGTGATTAGAAGACATCTTCAGAAACCATATGTGAAACTACCAGCAAGCTATCAAAATGTGACAAAATTATTAGATTGTAACATTAATACCTTTTTTCCCCTTCATATTAATTTACCCATTAAAGCATACAAAACAAGTTAGGAGGCAATATCATTTGCAGAAAATTGAATTGCTACGTTCTACCCGTTACCAGCCACAAGCAAAGAACACTGAAGTATAAATAAGAATCTCATTGGAAGAAATAGCATCTAGAGTCCATATCAAAATGTATTAAGTACACAACACTTTGTTATTTTCATCACTGTTCCTTTCATCCTTCCTTTAAAACACTAGCTTCATTCTCTAAGATAGGAGATGCTAACCATATGAGAGAATTAGATTTTTCCCAGTCAGTGTGCATCTTTATTTTCTCATCTCAAATCATACTTTGAATGAAAAAAATCGAAGTTTTTTCTTTAGCCCTTTTTGTAGTGCTTTTCAGTTCAGTATTGGAGTATTTAAAACACTAAACTAATTTTGACTGTAAATCCTCCAAGCTCGGCTGCTGTTACCTTCCTTATTTTTTCAGTAGGCAATTGGCACACAGTTGTGACCCTCAAATGTACATCTCATATGATGAAAATTGCCACTTAGGGATTTGATTACTCTTTCCTGTCACCCCCATCCCCAAGGCAATTAAACTCTCTTTATTGGCATTGTTTTTCACATTAATGTAGTTTGAATTTGCCTCATAGGAGAAAATAAAAAGCAACAATAGAATTTAGTAACTGAATTGTCAGGTGTATAGTAAAAAAATAGATTATAGTTGTGTAGGGGAAACCTTTAATCCATGCCCTTATTGACTTTTGTCAAGGTGATGTACTTTGTGATGTACTTTTTTGCTTAATAAAATAGTGTCATAGATTTCTTCACTGGTCAGACACAGACAGTATTTGGCTTCAGTTTATATTTTAGGTATCTGGGACTCCTTTAAATGCAGGACATGCATTTTGAACCTAATTACCCATAGAGTTACCCATTCTGTTTTCTGGGTTAAGAGAAAGTAAATTTTGCATACGCTGTCTGTGGCTAGACACTGCCAATTTCCATATTAATTTATTGTTCTAAACGTGATAAATGTGAAAACGGTAAACTTTGATATGAGTCACTTCATTTCCTCGATGAGTCAACTGTACACAATGTTATGGAAATAATGGCACATGTGCACTAGAGTTTCCTGAAATTTACTTTGCTAAAAGTATTATTTCAGTGTTTTTATAGATGACTAGCAAAAGTGCTGCTTCTAATATGAATTTGCTGAAAATTTAAAACTGCACTTGAATTTGAAGTAAAAATTTGTTGTTATAAACTACTGATTTGGGGAAAATGCTTAGCAGTTGTTTGATAAAAACATTTTTTGTGAGGGTGTGTTTTGTATGGGATTTTAAAATTTCATTTTCTTAAATTATTGCTACATATTTTCTGTAAAAAGGAAAACATGTCCACCTACGGGCGTTCCAAACAAGCAAATCTTAATATTACGTAATCCAAAAGAATTTAACCTCTTAATAATTTCTAGGTTTTTAAGTCTTAACTTGCCTTAGATGATGGTAAGACAAAATATACAGATCACCTTTGTTTGACAATTTTTTCAAGAAAATAGGATCCATTTTCTGAAAAAAATATAAAAAGCTGATTTCTAAAGACAAGAATTAGAAGAATATAATACTTTTTCAAAACATACATTAAGTAGGTAGATTTGGTAGATGACTAGGTAGGCGTAGAATCATCAAGGTTGGGAGAGACCTTCAAGATCATCCAGTCCAGTCATCCACCCAGCACTACCCCTGTTACCCTGAAACCACTAAACCACATCACCAGATCCAGATTCCTTTTGAATATATCCAGGTAAAGTTATGTTCGAGAAAAGTTGTACCGAGTGTAATGTGTTATAAACACAGTATACTACAAAGCTAGTATACTTGTTTTGCCAGGGAATTTTTTGGTACTCAAAGCTGTTCTAAGTCATCACTGTACTTGAGACAAATTTGATAGTTGTCATTCACAGAAGTTTTAAGAAAATACCTACATTTTGAAATTAGCTTATGGTAGAGATATGGTTTATGTCTGAAGAACAATAGTATTTTCTACTTAGATTTCCTTTTCTCAAAAAGTCCTGATTTTTATTTGGGTTTTTTTAATGTTTAAAAATACTATAAGAAAACACAAATCAAATGGTGGCAGTTAGCAATAATGTGCTTTTAAATTTTATTTAATTTCACTGTACATTTTCCAAGTCCCACATCACCAAGTGTTTGTGTTCATTTGTTTTTTTAGCTTATTTGCACTAATCTTGATGAACTCAGGGAATTAATCACAAAGATTGAGAATGAACTCAAAGATCTGGAGGACATTAAAAAGAAATCGGTATGTGACATTAAAAGCTTTCTCTTTTATTAATATGAAACAGTGTCAGTTACTTGCTGCGGCCTGTCGACTGAATTTTTTATGCTCTTCAGTAACTGCATGAAACTTCTTAAGGTTGATACCTGGAGACTGTAATCTTTCCTGTGTGTAATGCTCTGTTCTCAATGTTTTTATGATAAGTGAATTCAGTACCTGTGTTTGCACTTCTCCATGCCAAAAGAAAATATAGATAGTGGTAATACCTTAGAATGAATAGTTCATCTCCATTAAACTGTTTTGCCCTGAGAACAAGTTCTTACCAGCAAATAATTACAGGATAGAATTCTCATATCTGCCTATGCAGTGTTGATCAGAATTTCTAGTGAGCTAGAATTCTGAATTCCTCTTTTTTTGCATGTGTTATTAAAATTTACTTTGTTTAATATTTATTGAAGGAATTTGTACCAGAAAGCATGCTATCTGGCTTTTGATACCAGATTGAGATACTAATTTTACCAATATACACTGGATCACTGAGTCTGTGCAACTGAA
>QUSF01000011.1:4701056-4765978 GCA_003676055.1 Chloebia gouldiae | reverse complement strand
TAGTTCTGTTGTTGAACCTTTGGTAGGCACTTCTGTGGTGGCATTTCTATGAAAAAGAAGCAATTAGAAGTGTTGATTTTTCTGTTAGAAATCAGGCTGGTTTTAGTTCAATTGAAAGTTTATAGTCTCATGAAGAATCAACATATTCTTAAGTTATTTCAGTAGGGGAGAGAGCTATGGTAGAAGAGAGACAAATAAGTTAGGATTCTGAAAGACAAGTTATCAGTGCAATTAGCATAATTGTTAATGTAGACAAAGGAGTAATACCAGCCTAATCTTGAAATTATTTTGTAGTTGCTCAATTGTAAACTGGTTTTATCATAAGAATGTCAGAAAGGCTATGTCAGCAATAGGCTAAACCCCCAAAAATTAGAGTATATATATGCTAAAATAGCATATAGAGTATATTGATATGCTGCTCTAGATGCGACTTTCAGTCTACTGGTAAAAGTGTAGGAACATTACTTCTTCAAGGGTAGACAAATGCTGAATATGTCATAATTGCACTGTGAAATCTGATAATGTCATTATCTAAGTAAGCTGCATGACTTAAGCAGGAATGCTATATTTAGTTCTAATTGCACCATCTCAAAAAACCCATACAGTTAAGTACAGGGGAATCAAGGTACAATTCATTCAGCATTCAGTAGTTAGGTAAGGACAATCTTTTGTTGTGTCTTTATAGACCTATCAAATAATGACACTGTGTCTCTAAACACTTTTGTTGTTAGAAATTTTATGTAAAGAAAAAGGGTTAATTGCTGAAAAAGTGGTTATAAGGAAACAGTAAAATGAGATACTGGTTTTGAAAAAAATGTTTATAAGGGAAGTGTCATATTTACCTTTTAAAAATTCAAACAAGAAAGTGTTAAATTAGGTGAATTATATATATAAATTTGAATTTGTTAAAATGAAGTTTTCCTTTGTAAGGAAAGTCTTTAGGATTTCATTTTTGAAGTCTAACACCATGTGTCTTTATGTTTGATGTCTGAAAAACTGGAGAAAATGCAGACTTTCATTCTTCAGCTCTAACCAAATGACAGTGGCAGTATCAGAAGCATCCAGAATCGAGTTTGTCCCATTTTTTGAAGTGCATATTCTGTTATAAGTAAAACAGTTTTGTAATTTGATAATGGAAATTTGATCTAATGTGAAAGTTTATTTTAATGATCACACTTACATGCTGTTCATTGACTTCTTTCTTGTTTTAAGTGAAAGATGATGATGTTCTTACTACTTCATGGTAATTTAATATTAATATTTGTTTCCAATAATGACCTGAGTAAAGCTATAGGAATCTTTCTTCTTCACAACTAACCTTCTTGGTAATTTCAGTTGTAGTAGTTGCTAGCACATGCTACTGAGAAGAACCTTCAAGGCAAGCTTTACTATTGCGTTAAATACAAACATATTTTATAAGTACAGCTTATTTAAGTTTAAATTCAGACTTTCAAATATAACCTTTTCTTAGTTATAACCTCCCTTTTGTTCCATTGAAGACCATTCTAGAGTATGTAGAAGGAATTCCTTCTCCAGGACTTGGAAGTAATGGAGACTATAATGAAAGAGCTGAGCTACAGCGCCTTTTTAGAATGAATAAACTTACACTGTTTTCCCTCATTTTTTGTAGGTAGTTGGACTGGCTGTATCTGATACTTTTCACAACATCAACTTGAGATAACAAATCACATGACAGATTTTTATTTGGCAAGTTAAAATAAAATTAGAATAGGGTTGTGTAATAGAAAGTGATGGATAATTTTAAGTTTGGGCATTTCTACAACAATGAAATAATAAACCTGTTGGAAAGTATTTTCACTGTTTGGTTGATTAAAACAGTTTGGTTCTCTACTTTTAATACCTATATTGTCTTTTGAATTAGCTATGGGTAATATTTTTCCTTTTAAAAAGCCTTGTGCTTTTTCTTGATTCATGGTGATTTTGTTACATCTATTATGAGATTTGCTCTGTTCCAGTTTGCTGTGTCTGTTTAGAGTGGAAAGTTAAATTTGACCTAAGTTCTTTAATTTTGAAGAGTTCAACTTGAACTCCACAGTTCTGAAGTGATGCTGCAATTTCACATATGCTTTCAACTGACATAAGCCAAAACTGCTGCCAAATAAATAGTTCCTACTCCCTGTGTTTCTGGAAGATTCTGTTTTCTGGGCGATCCCATGCAAGAGGCTAGCAGAATTCTCTTGCATGGTGAGAGTTAGAGTGTGATAAACCTAACTACTTATTTCTGCTGGTGAATTCTTTGTAAGCCAGACCAGTTTTCTAATGCAGTTTATCATAGAGTTGCACAAATACCTATGCTTGTATTCTGCTGCAGGTTAAGTGGTCATTGTAAGAACAGAAATGTCCATCTGCAGGCAAAAGAAAATGGGATTGATTTTGAAGTTGTATTATCATTATTATTATCAGGGTGCTCTAAAAAGTCTGTTCCTTCAGCTCCTGTACAATTCTTGTCCTTACCACATATTACATATCCAGAGAGAGAGGAGAAATCAGACAGATTTACTATTGTACCTGACTTAAACATTAGGAAATAAGGGAAGGAAATATAATATAAGGAAATAAGAATGTGAAAAGTGCAGAAAGGGGACTTAAAGGACCTAAAGTTTAATGGCTTGTACACTGCCTAGTGGAAGGTTGATACCTTAAGTAATGTCTAAACTAGAATGTCTTCTAGCTCTTGTATGTTGCTTAGGACATGTGAAGATGCATCCTTTAATTTAAAAAACTGTAGTAAAGGTTGAATCAATAGAAAAAGCCCAGAATTTACAGCAACGAAAATTAGTTTCTAGTAGAAATTAGGTCTCTTTTGGTGCTAATACTTATAAGGTGTGGGTAAAATTACAAGCAGTCAGTAAAGTAGAACATACTGGCTAAAAATTCTATTGATGTTTTATTGGATTTTTAGCTCTTGTTTGTATTTTAAAAAATTATTTTTTTAATATTCACGGCCATTTGTTGAATGTGAGCTCCTAGAAATTTTCTATAACTACCAAATTGACCAAGATATGCAGAGTAGCTTAATCCCACATTTGCAGTGGTATTGCTGAAAAAATAATTTTGACAAACACACATGATTGGGAAGCATTTTGCTAGTATATTTAGGATGTCATAAAGACTTCAATGTAATATAGAAAATTTCTTCTATGAGAAGAGGCAGTAAAGTAATGCATTCTGTCGGATCAGTACACAAGATAACAACTATGAGTCTGTGGCATTTTGGATCCCACTTTTCCCTAGGTCTTCTCTGTCTGGTCAAATCAGTGGGACTTACAGTGTGAATGGAAATCTTCTTACTACCTTTCAGATAATCTGCCTCTCATGTGATGTGAAGGAGTTTGTTTTTTTTGTGTGTGTGAAACTGTTAATTAAGCTGCTTAGTTGGTCAGTTGTATGTACTTAACTGTTACATATCGTAGCAGATTTTTTTTATTATTTTTTTTTTCAACCCTACTGGACATTGTGTAGTATGTGTAGCAAGTGACAGGACTGCAGGTGCTTGCTTATAATAGTGAACTTAGGGCTTTTTTGCAGATGCTAGCTGAATTTTCAGTAAAATTAATGGAGTTTTTAACATGAGCATGGAAAGATTTCTTGTTTACTGATGTGCAAGACTTTATTTTGGTAACACTGTTGGATTTGAATCATGCCCTCTAAGCCTGATGGATAAATGCATAGTGTGTAGGGGGCAAGAAGGGAGACTGGAGCCCAGGATTCCCACAGTTTAGCTGAGAAGGTTAAAATTAATAATGGACAGTACCTTCCTGAGAAGGGGAGAGTGCCTCATCTCTAGAGAGAGAGAAAAGTCAGACAAAGGTTAAGGGATGGAGAATTACTTAGTCAAAGGACCCCAGCCAAGGAAAGAACTAATTGTGGTTTGGAGAAAAGGCTTTATTGTTTGCAGAGGTTTATAACACTCTGATGTTCTTGACTTAATAGCTAAAAAAGCAAAATCCTCCCTTTTAAAGGTCTTGTGTTCTACTATTGTTCCAGGAGCTTATAATGAGATGCTCCCAGGGGGTTGAATGTCTTTGTCTATCTTTGGAAATGGATATTTGTTCTAGCAGGGGAGTCAAAAGGCCTGAAAGGAAACTGAGGTGTTTGGCAGCATTAAGTCAGCTGCAGAAATATATATTTCAAAGTACACCTGAACATTTAAAGTGAAAAAACCCACTGGTTTAGGTCAGAAATAGTTAAAACTTCAGACAAATTAATTTGTGGGTCTATTCAAAGGAATATATTGATCCAGGGTGGAACATACTTCCCTTGACTGTTTTTTTTATGAGATTCCAAATAAGCTGCTGTTAAATTTTTTAGTGAGATCTAAGTATCTAAGCTAGGAGACTGCTTTCTGAGGTGTTTCTTTTGTTTCTACATTTTATTTTTAAAATTTGTTAATATATGGAAAAAATAATGCAAAACGGTTCATTTTAAAAGTTTATAAAATTCTCTCTGTTCAGTGAGTAAATAAGAAATATTGTCATGTGTTGGAAAATGTTTGGCAGGGAAACTGTTTAGACAAGAATCTAAAGGGACTTCTGAAGAACTTCCTTCAGTAGAAACTCATGTAGTCATCAAAAATAGTTTAGGGTTCTTACTAATACTTTAGTAATTAAGACCTCAACTTTGTAAGCAATTAAGTGGAAAAACCTACTGTGTCTTCTCATTTGCAGTCTAGGGAAATATTTTTATTATTGGGTTAAATCCTATTCAGATTTTATTCAGAGGTTGACTTCTTCTCCCCATTCCTGCCTTCTCTTCTCCTGACCACTTCCTTCCTCCCCAGTGAAATATATGCCATGTTGGGGACTTTTGCATGTAAAGGGTTTTCAGTTACACTTCCTTTCTTCAGCATTAGTCTATTTACATAGATGTACACACAGACAGTAAATACTATAATCTGAGAAATCTGTGTATGCACACCCATTTGCAGGTTTAAACTGCAGGTAAAGTGAGCTACAATAAAAGAGAAACCAAAAAATACTTGGGTTCAAGGGTATTAATAGGTACTCTTCAAGTCTTGCAGCTGAAACATTTTCTTTTAATTTGAGGTTAGTTTCTCTGTTAGTATATATCTTCATCTGTTACATATCTTACATACTCTCTTTTTACATCCTTATCCTGAACACTTGATTTGTACTTTAGTAACTTCCAAATACTGTTATTGCTTCTCTATATCTTGCCTGCATCTCTTGAAAACACTTTTACGAGCCCAAAATGCTAAATTTTGAGACAGATATTTACACGTTTATATCCATGCAGCTTCTTGTACTTCTGAGGATAGATTGAAGATGTGAAGGATTTGTAATACTTAGTTGTATAATATAAATGAATAAAGCCAATTTTAAGCTTCAATTTTTGAAATCTTCTACACAGTATTTGATTGTCTTCTCTGATATTTTTTACTTGGGCTTATATCACTAGCATTCAATATTTTTTCCCAGTCACAGTTTTTCTTAGCTTCTCCAGTTTTCTCTCTTTATTGTCTACTTTTTTCACAACTGTTTTCTTTTGATCTTTGATGCCTTTCCGTGTGTGACTGACTAAACCTCCAATAAATGTATTTTATTGGAGAAGCTTTTTTAAACCATTTTTGCCATATACCTTTCTACAGTTCCAAATGTGGAAGTGTGGGTTCTGCATCAGAGATTAATGTGTACTCATACATTTTTGTCAGCGCACAGTACTAGCAAACAGCTGCTTTTGAGACACTCATCTGAAGAATACAGAAACCCTTGTATATCCAGAGTTAAGAAGAGAAAAATACTCAGATATATGAGAGGGAGTTAAGTACAACTTAAATATCATAGATGTTTCGTAAACAGTTTATGATACTACACACACCATTTTCTTTGTAAGTGCCAGAGCTGTAAGTTAGTTGATAACTTTTAAGTTCTTCTAATGGAGAAGTAAAACATGACAGTTCAGTGCTGGATAATTTCACTGTTCTGGGTTCAACAGTAAGCTCAAGCTGATAATAAACTTTCTCTTGTGTTTTTGTGGTTTATGTATTTGTGTATGTATTTATATTTTTTTCTAAAAAACGTGCTATATTGATCAACACTGTGATGATGGTGTAGTAATTTTGCCTAAAGAAAATTAGAACATGGCTAAACATCTGAATGAAGACCATTTCATAGTAATGAACTAAATCAGGAGACAAAGACAGTCTTGATAGTAAGAAATGTATTGCACTTTTTTTTGGTGGTGTTGTTTTTTGTTTGTTTTACTTTATTTGCTTATAGTAGAACAAAGAGAGTATGAGATCATTTTAGGATATAACTTGGTGTGATCATATATATAGGTCATGGAAGCATGCTAGAATCAGGACTTCTCATTAGTTGCTGGTAAATGCTGAAAGATAAAATTGATTAAGAGATGTCATAAGTGACTTTGTTTTATAGTTTGCTACAAGTCATTCCTCCTGACTGCTTAATCCCAGTCTTCAAAGATTATCAAAGGTTGGTTAACTGTTGATATATATTTATAATGTTCAGAATGCTGTTGCTGAAAGTAAAATGCAAGATACTGACTCTCAGGAACTTGCTGTAGAAGATAACTCTAAGCATTTTCAAAATTGAAACACTTTCAATGATAGATGAGTTTACATAGTATGCATACATGATCTTGCAATGCATTCTTATTCAGTCAAAACTGGAAGTGCCTGAAATTGTAGCGTTTGGCCCATAAATTAGTTATTAAGAACATTCAACATTAATCCATATATGATTTGAAAACGTTACTGATCTTTTTTCCTTAGGTATCTGTTGTCCAAAGCAGCTGGAGATCACCAACTCCCTCTCTGTGTGACATCACTAGAAAACACTAGACTGGTGATGTCACATATACCACAGAACCCCGCAGCAGAATGGAGCAGGCCTATTAAGGGTAAGTTTTCCCCTCCACCACCACCCCTTTTCAACAATATTGCATGGTTTTATAAGATTATTAATTTTCTTTACTTTATGTCCCTGGGATATAATGTAAAGATTACAGACAATCTTATAAAACTGCATAATATTGTGGTGTTGTGTGTGTGTGTTTATTTAAAAGTAAACCAAAAACTCATATAAAAAGTTCAGTCCTTACCCCATGTCTCAATATCCTGGCTCCAGTCTGCTTTGGGGTTCCATGATAAGTATGCCAGAATAGTGTATGTTGGGGCATCGATCACAGAGAGTGGAGTCAGCATTTCCTGGCTGCTCTGGATGTCAGAAACCTTATTTTAAAAGGTAAGTTTTCAGTTGAATGTGTTGAATGTCTCTCTGCATTTAAATGGAAACATTCAGCCCATTTGTAAAATGTATTTTTGTTGTGTTTGCATTTTTGAAATTTACTTGTAACTTGACATAGCCTAAAGTCACGTTTTATACTTCTCTGTCTAGTTCTTTTCTCTCTCTGTTATTTTCCTGTGTTAATACCTTATATTGTGTTTCAAGAAAAAAATAGTGTCCTGTTTGTCACTAATTTGAACAAGATGCTAATTAAATTCTGTTTCATATCATTCTCAATGACCAGGACAGGGGGATCAAGGGCACCCTCAGTCAGCTCACAGATAGCACCAAGCTGGGTGGGAGTGCTGATCTGCTGGAGGGCAGGAAGGCTCTGCAGAGGGATCTGCACAGGCTGGATCATGGCCAAGGCCAGGGGTGTGAGGTACAACAAGGCCAGTGCTGGTCCTGCCCTTGGGTCACAACAGCCCCAGGCAGTGCCACAGGCTGGGGCAGAGGGGCTGCAGAGCTGCCCACAGGAAAAGGCCCTGGGGGTGCTGGTGACAGCAGCTGAGCGTGAGCCAGCAGTGCCCAGGTGGCCAAGAGGGCCAAGGGCACACTTCAAATCTTGTGTTGAGTTCTGGGCCCCTCACTACAAGAAGGACATTTGGTGCTGAAGTGAGACCAGAGAAGGGCAGTGGAGCTAATGAAGTGTCTGAAACATAAATCTTGTAAGAAGCAGCTGAGGCAGCTGAAGGTGTTGAGCCTGAAGAAAAGGAGGCTCAGGAGAGACCACAGCTGCCTGAAAGGAGTGTGTAGCCAGGTGGGGGTTGGCTTCTTTTCCCAGGGAACAAGTGATGTATGTTTCTGATGAACATACTTTGGAGAGGTCCAGGCTGAACCTCATAAGCCTCAGTTTGTAGCTGATCTCTTATAATATATAGTTTGGTATTTTTGAGAATTTACAACACAGATATTTCTGAGAACAAGTGTATCATCTATAGAAATTAGTGGGCAGCTATGTAACAGGTAGTTAAGTCATGGCTTTATCAAATATTGATTTGCCTTTCCCCTCTCTGAATACAAGACAAACCCAGGACTTTGTCACGAATTGCATATGAAAAGAAATGCTAAATTTTGTTGTGATGGATTTTAAGACTATAAAATGTTTTTAACGTCTCTTTACTGTTTAATATTTAAGGATTAATAACGTCTAGCATTTATGTGTTTGCACAGAAAATCAACTAAACCACAATAATTTAAGAGAGAAGGATTTTTTATTTTTTATTCCAGCCTTTTTTGGCCTATACTGTTCTGTACTGACTACTTTTGAGGAAAAAAGATTCTTCTCATGGCTAAAATTTGTTCAGTCTTCCATTGACAGGTTTATTGTCAATTCTAAAACCCCACTAAGAAAAATAAGTAATTGGTTCAAAAGGAAATAATTAATCTATGTTTTTTAAAAATTATGTTGCTATAAAATTCTTATTGAAATTATGTGGAAGTATGGTTCCTCTTTGCCTGTTTCTCCATCTTGTTGAGGTCATTCTGAAGGGTTGCACAGCTCTCTGGGGTATTTGCCACTGCTTCAGCTTTGTGTCATTGGTGAACTCACTAGGGAGGCATCTGCCACTTCGTCCGAGTCACTGACAAACAAGTTAAACAATACTGGACCAGTACTGAGCCCTTGGGGACACCACTAGAGACAGGTTTCCAGCTAGAGCTGCTAATCCTGTAGAATTAGGGGACAGGGATTGGCTAACTTTTTTTGTTTGTTTTTGTAAGCAGAGAGAAAAGTAATATATTTGTTTTTCTGTGAAGTATTAATGAGGTCAGTAAAGTCTTGAAGTCTGTTCTTGACTTAGTACATATGCTGACTGTCTAACAGTTGCTGCTTCAGATTTATTCAGTGGTCAGCTGATACTTATCTTTCTCATAAATACTCTTTTTTTCCTCCTTAAGCCAAGATCTTAGCCTTATTTAAAGACAAATTAGGCTCAGAAATTAATAATTTTTTGGTGTTTTTACTTTGCAGTGATTTTTCATATCTTTTTAACATATTTTCACGCATTTTCTTTGCTATATTAACTGCATGTACAGCATTTCTATTTCACAATAGTAGTAGCATTGTTTATTTTTGCTGAATGATTTTTGTTTTGAAACAATTCACTAATGCTCTGTATTATATAAATACATTATTTTAAAACAGGCTGCAAAGTGTTTTGTTTACCTTACAAGAAAAATAAACCTGTGCATGTAATATTCTTTTGTATGTTAACAATTAATTCTGTTGACTGCTGACTTTAAGAGATGATACCAAATGCCCTGGTAGACTACAATACATACAAGGTCTGTTTTTTGTCATAGTGATTAGTGACATGTTTTATGCATATGACTGGCCACAAGTGAAGGAAATTATAATACAGTTTACTGGCTTGTCTGTGTGTTCAACACTGATCATTATGTGGTAATGTGGCATAACAGTCCTACTTAAAATCTTTGCTTTTGTAATTTTAATTGAAGAATGAAGGTAACTGCTTTGTTATGTAATGTGTAAATGATTATCCATAATAAAATAGATACCTGGTCTTCAAACAAGCTGAGTGATATTGCTGGACATTGGAGAGATGTGTAGAGAGAAATTGTCCAAAATGCTTAGGAAGATCATTCTTGTAGACTGATGAAAGGCAGCTGTGACAAGCTTTATCCAGATTTTCCTGTCTTACCTGTATTGGTGTGCTAAACCACAGGAAGTTGTGAAGGATATGTGCACTATCAAAAGCTAAATATGTATACAAAATATATATAAGTAAGTTCTCGAGTCTTCTTTTTCTTGCAGAACCATAATCTCGTTAGTGTTTTACATATTCTCTGGCCAGTCAAGAGCTAAAATCTTCATTTACGTAAAATGCACAGAGTTGATAGAGCGGCAGAAGTACTATGGCATGTCTCTTTTATAACAGTTTTCAGCCTTTTATGCAATGAATTACAGAATAAAGTTTTGGGAAGAAATATTTACAAGGGGTATGTGTGAGTGTTAAGGGGTGTGTTCTGCAGCACCATGGCCAGCATGATTGTCATTTCCCAATGTGTTATCTTCTTATTCAGACCTTCTAGATTTATGAAAACATTAATATAAGATTAGATATATCAGTTTTTAAAATAAAACTTTTAATTATATGTTTGAATTAAAAGCTTAAAGGATTTTATGTTGTAAAATTGGTCTTTGCTGCATAGTCTGTTTCTTCATAAAAGATGAATTTGCTTAATTTCTCTTAAAAAAACCCACTTTTTTTTAGAACTTTAAATAAAATGTAACAGAAAAATGTTGGGAATTTATCCTTAAAAATTGTAGTAAGTTTTTTTTTGCAAATAATAACGTTATAATTTATATCATTTCCCTTAAATGAGATTGTGGTGCAATTTTCTGTAAAAAATTTAACTCAGAAAAACATACATATGTTGTTGATTTCCCTGAACTGAATGGATTACTACTCATGTTAGTTACTCATTTAAGTAATTTTAAGCACATGGTGTATTTGTAAAATCCTGTTTCAGTTTTAATTTTGACCTGTAAAAAGAAAGCATCCTTGCAGTATTACTTTTCCAACTAAGACATTATCCCTCTGTAGTATTAAAATAAAAGTAATAATGTCCTAGGTAGATATAATTCTGGAAGTTTATAATCTTTTCTTCCAGTTGTTTTCCTCATATGCTGTATCCATGTACCAGGATTATTGTAGTACTAGTACAATCTAACAAGATTTAGGTCTAACATAATGATAAATCAATTGAATTTATGTTTTCAGGGAAGATGGTTCCACCGGAAGCAAGCAGTAAAGGAATTGCATGGTACATTGTTACGACTGCTTAATGAACTGTTACCATGGGAACCAAAGCTAATTAAAGCATTTCAAAGAAACAGGTAATTACCTGCTCTTTTTTTTTCAACAGTGGTGCATGGGATGAGAAACAGAAAATTAATATAGTTTGAGGAGAGGAGTGAGGCCCTGGTAATACTCTAGTTGGAAGAAGTATCTTATATTCTGGAGTTACTGTCTCCAAAATTTGGAGCTTAATCCAGTTTTTTTCCTCTAAAACACTCTAGAATCCTTAAGCATGCTGATCAATAGTATATCACAAGACAGCTAGGATTTGTATTTCTGCTCTTTTGGTTAAGAAATGCTGAAAACCTTTCTCTAAAGAGCTATATCAGGGCTTCTTAGAACACTCTGACTACTAACTATGTAAAGCTACCTGAATTAACTATTAATGAATTCTCCACACAGGAATTCTTGATGCATTGTTTTGAGGTCTTTGTAAGGCAGTAAATTGAAATGCATCTGGAAAGAAGTATGTCAGAGGAATATGAATGAAGTAGTAACAGGTCTAAATCTAGTAAAGTGCAAGTATTAGTAACAGTGAAGGTACTACTCTGATTATAAATCATGGAGAGATTACATACTGTCATGAAGCTCAGTGCCATTCTTGCCTCTTAACTGTACAGCTGTTGTTATTATTGTACCTTAGTTGTGCCATGTAGACAATTAAAAAGCAAGACATGATTAGAGGCTTAAACTCTGTGACAAAGAATAGGAAAAGAGGATTCTTAAATGTTGAGTGTGAAGGAAGCAAGGTACACTGTTTTGTGGTACAGAGCTAATGCTGGAAAGTGTAAAAGGTGTTATGTTTAAAAAAACACATAAACATTACACCAAAGATATTAAATTGGTTCCTCAGTAGCTCATTTTGTGAATATCAGCCTTGAATTAAAATTCTTGTTTGGAAATTTGGGATATTGTTGAATATTTTGCTTTCAATAATGGACCCAAGTACAATTTTGGGTTTTTCCTATTCCTTTCTCTTCCCATTCCTGTTCATTTTCCTTAGCTGTTAATTTCTCCTGTCTTTCACAATTTAGAATCCTTCTGGAGACATGGGAAATAGTATTACTCTCAGGAAGAATTTAGTTGTCCAGTATGTGAAGTTTAAGATTTTACCCTTTCTGTAAATTCTGTTGTGGAATGGTTTGGTGCTCGGTATTATTGTCTGTCAAATCACAGAATTATCGAATGGTTTGGATTAGAAGGGACCTTAAAGATCATCCAGTTCCAGTCCTCCTGGGCAGGGGCACCTTTTGTAAAACAGGTTCCTCAAAATCCCAGCTAATCTGGCCTTACAGGGATGGGGCTTCAACAACTTTTCTGGAGAACCTGTTCCAGTGCCTCACATGGTTACACTTCAGAATTTCTTCCCAAGTTCTAGTCTAAACCTATTCTCTTTTGATTTGAAGCCATTGCCACTTGTCTTCTCACTACAAGTTCTTGAACAAGTCTCTCTCCCTTGCTTTTTTGAAGGTTCCCTTCATATACTGGAAGGCTGCAATTCAGTGTTCCCGAAGCTGCCTCTTTTCCAGACTGATTAATCTCTCTCAGTCTTTCTGCACAGGAGAAGTGCTCCATCCCTCTGTCAGCTTGGTGGCCTCCTCTGGGCTCACTCCAACAGTTCCATGTTCTTCTTGTGCTGGGACCCCAGAGCTGATGCAGCCCTGCAGGTGGGGTCTCAGCAGAGCAGAGGGGCAGAATCCCCTCCCTCCCCTGCTGCCCACACTGCTCTGGATGCAGCCCAGGACACGTGTGGCTTTCTGGGCTGGGAGTGCCCAAGGCTGGGTCAGGTCCAGCCTCTCATTTCCCAGCACCCCAAAGTCCTTCTCAGCAGAGCTGCTCTGATCTCTTGATCCCCAGCCTGTACTGGGACTGGGGGTTTCCCCAACCCAGGTGCAGCACCTTGCACTTGGCCTTATTAAAACACATGAGATTTTCCTATAGTCCCATTTTTCAAGCTTGCCCAGGTCCCTCTGGATGGCATCCCATCCTCTAGGTGTGTCAGCTATATCACTCAGCTTGGTGTCATCTACAAACTTGCTGAGAGACCCCTCAAATCCTTCTATCTATGTCACTAGTGATGATATTAAATAAGTCTGGTCTGAGTATGGACCGCTGAGGGAGACCACTTATCACTGATGTCCATCAGGATTCTGTGCCATTGACCATGATCCTCTGGATGCCACCATCCAACCAATTTCTTATCCACCTAATGGTCTGCTTATCAAATCCAATTCAAGAGACAAGGATCTTGTGGGGGGACCATGTCAAAGGCTGTACAGAAATTCAGGTAAATGAAAGCTGTAGCCATTCTCTTCTCCACTGATGCAGTCAGTCCATCCTAGAACATTGAATTTGTCAGGCAGGACTTGCCGTTGGTGCAGCTGTGCTGACTGTCCCAAATCACATCCCTGTGCCTTAGCACAAGTTGGAGGAGGGTCTCTTCTATGATCTACTTCACCTGACTGCCAAGATTTTTCAGATATCATGGAAAGTGGCTTGGCAAATACATCAGCCAATTCTCTCTCTTCATTCTTCAGGTGATCATGAACGTCATCTTTACTTAGAATGGAAGGAACTTTATTCTTCCAATCCCTGTCTGGCTAACCATCCTCTCAAGAGGCTTGGGAAGAAATGTTGCCCTTGGAGACTGAAGCAAAATTATGTTGGGTACCTCAGCCTTCTCCTTATTCATTGTTACCAGTTTCCACCGTTATTTATCAGCGGGGGTCACCTTCTCTGGCCTTCCTTTTCTGGTTAATGTGCCTGGAGAAGCCCTTCCTGTTATTCCTTGTTTGCCAAGATAAATTCCAGTTTTGCTTTGGACTTCCTCACCCTGACCCTGCACAACCAAACTTGATCTCTTCTAGGTCTCTTCAAGCTCTTCTTGGGCCACCCATCCTAGCTTCAACTGCCTGTGCGTTTGCTTCTTTCCATTCAGTCTGACCAGCAGTTCCCTACTCAGCCCTGCTGTTCCCTTGCCTTCCTTGCCCAGTTTCTTGCTCCTGGGGATTGCCAGCTCTTGTGCTCTGTGGAAAACTTCCTTAAAGATCTGCCAGCTCTGTTCCACTGCCTTGTCCCTGAGGGAAGTCTCCCAGTGGATCTCACTGGCTATCTCCTTGAAGAGCTGCAAGTCTACTTTCCTAAAGTTCAGGGGCCTAACTTTGTTCTTTGCCTGGCCCATCTCAGGACTGCAAACTCCAGCAGTGTGTGATGACTGCAGCCCAGACCCCCTCCAACCCTGATGCTCAAGATCAGCTCACTTACACTGGTGCCCATCAGATCCAGGATTGTCTCCCCTCTGGTAGGGCTGCTGTCTATTCCTTTGCTCCAGAAGGTATCCCTCATGCTTTCCAAGAGTCTCCTGGCTTGCCTGCAGCTTGCTATGCTGCTTTCCCAGCAGATTTTGGGATGGTTGAAGTGCCCCAGCAGGACAAGAGCCTGTGAGCAAGATGCCTTCTAGCTGGAGCAAGAAGGTTTCATCAATAGGGTCCCTTTGATCAGGGGTCTGTACTTAAAACCATCCACAAGGTTTCCTTTGTTGCCTCAGCCCCTGATCCTTACCCACAGGCTCTTGACCTGCTCGTGGCTGCTCTTCAGAGACAGCTCTTGACACTCAGTCTACCTGCTGATGGAGAGGGCACCCCCTCTGCCTCTCTCTTTCCTCACCTTCTGGAGAGCCTGTAGCCATCAATAGTCACACTCCAGTCATATCCCACCAAATTTCAGTACGGGTAAGAAGGTGACAACTCTCTAGGAGCACAGTGGCTTCCAGCTTCTCTTTGTTGCCAGTGCTGCATCAATGTGGTTATACAACACAGTGCTGTCATGCAAAGTGTGTTAAATGCTATATATGAGCTGTGATTGATAGGAGTAAATTTTAGTCTGGAACAGGGTGGTTGAGATCTTATGTATTTGTGTGCTGGGAGCTAGAGAAGCATGCACTTGGAGTGCAAGGTAACTTCCGAAATTAACTGAATTCAACTCGTGTTTTTAGTATGTATGTTTTAGGCTGTAACCCTAGTTTATTCAATGGAGGGAAGCCTGAGTATATGACATAACTGTTCGGACATACACATAACATACCAGGGACCTGGTCCATCTGAAGAACGATGTTTACAAATCATGGGGAGAAGAGAAAAATGGATGGGGGATTCTAGGCCAGTGTCTTGGTCTGATTAATTATGCAGCTGCTAGGCAGTTGTGTAGCACTATTGACAGTGGTGAAGAAAGGTGTCATGTAAAAGGGAAAAAGCAATTGAGCAAAATTTGCTACCGTGGTGTAAACATCAGTTCCCCCATAAGTCTTACTGCAGCTGCTCTGTCTACAGGGTGTCTCAGCAAGGTAGTAACATCTACTAGTTGAATAACAGTGTTTAACTTCTAAGCTCTGAAAGGCTGGGTAACGCTCCTTCCTCCAGGTGCCGCAGTATAGAATAAATATAGTCTGGACTTCTTCCTTCCTCTGTTTTTGTCTTTAACTAGTAGGAGCAGACTTTATGATTAGAATCCTTTTCTTTCCATTCTGAAAGGTCCTTTGGTCTTTTCAAGATTATGATAGAGTATAATGTTGAATTGTATTTTAAATAGCAGCGAGTTTTAAAAGGGAAAGTTACTTGTGCCCACTGATTACAATTGTTCACTGGCCTCACAGCAGAAGTTCCTCAAAAGAAAAAAAGAAAATGACGTCCACAAACTTCAGTACAGTAGTAGTTCCTTGGTGTGCTCCTATAGTTCCACACCTAGACTTCAAGCTCAAAATCTTGATGACAGAGTTGAAGTATTGTCCACACTACCTCTTCATACAGGTTTCAATGTCTGCTCTGAGTGTGAGTGTCAAAGCTGGGAGTAAATTACTAGATCTCACTGACCCTTAGAAGTCCCACCTGGATCTCCATCTATGCCACCTGCCCATGGGCCCAGGATCCCATTTCAGGTCATTCTGCAGTCTTCAGTCTCTGCTGGGGGTGTGCCAGTTTCCAGCTCAACTACAGTAGTTACTGTGCCCGGACATGGATCCTGCTGATCTGGACTGACCTTGTACCTGCATCATCACTGTGGATCTGCCCAGAAATCATTCAGCTGGGTCTTGACCCGGGCAGCCACCACTACACCTGGTCCTGATCTTAAACATTGACTTGATTTTCCAGTTTGATCTCAGACCTGTCTCAGCACCAGGAATTTGCTTGTTGGTCTGGGCTCTTGGTTGAAGCCAGTTACCATCCCTAGGCCTGCCCTGCGGCTGCATTCAGGAGTGGAATCACTTGCTGACTGGTGAGGCTCATGCCCTACCAGCTGTGATATCATTCTTGGCTCCTCCCTCTACATCTCACAGAGAGCAGCTGGCCATTGCTGCATTCATTGCAAACAACTGTTGTATAATGCAGAATAATTAGTTAATTTAAGATGTTACTGTTATTGTCGTAAGGTTAGGTCCAGAATAGTCTAGATTCTATTCCACACAAGGTGTTAATTGCTATAATCTATTTATTAATTTCTTAAATAATCCTTCTGGGCACTGTGTTGGTTAGCACCAGCTGAATCCTGAAGTTCAATGTATTCATACACTAAATAGCCACTACAGCTCAAGTAAACAATGGTTTAGTAGAAGGGACAATGAAAACGTGTACAGGTTAGCAGTATCAAGGTAAGTGGATGTGTTTCTGAATGGTGTTCAAATGAGTGAAGTACCTATGTATTTCTGTCATATTCACATTCTTTAGTGGAGTATGAACCTATGGAACTGATAGCAGCAGCTGTTCTAATGGGCCAGAAATAAGAAAGTGTTCTTAAGGAGTAAGTTACGTTACAGTATCATAGCTGAGCCAGAGGCATGATATGTTTAAGAAAAATAAGATTTGCTTAATTCTCTTCTTGAGGTTGCCTTCAAAATAAGAAGTAGACATTTTACATTTAATTCTCAAGTCCATACAGGTATATTTGTCACATGAAAGATGAAGGAGGGAAAGGAATATGGATGCACTAAAATGGTGATGGTCATTTGACTCAGTCTTTTTGCTGTTGTTAGAGGACTTAATGAAATAGAATTCAGTTTGGTAAAGTAAGGGACATTGCCATCATTTAACATTTTCTGGTTTTAGAGACTTGCAGACAGGGCAACACTGTAATTATCTGAAGGGCACAGACAATTAAATCTACACCAACTTTTTTGTTTGGCATCAAATACAAATAAAATTATTGTTTAAAAGTGTGTTTTTAGTAAAGTTAGTTTTGTTATTTTTAAGGTCTAGATTGAAGAAGGACTATGATGACTTTAAAAGACATCCAGACCATGATAAATTTACCAGAGAACTGTGGAGTAATGATGAAAGTGAAGTTGATTCTGGCAAAGAATCTTTTGCAGTAGTATGCGGTAAATCATCAGAGTCTACAGAACATATAGAAGTTCCCAAAAAAGATCACTCAGACGATGGTAAGCATTTACTGGAATTCAGTAGCTTGACCTTGATTCAGGAGCTGAAATGAGTTGATTTGGGAACCTTATTTTTCTATGTGAGCTTGAGTCCTACTTTTTACCTTAAGTCTACCACTGATAATATGAAAATGGCTTGTGGTGCATATCTGTCAGATGTAGATTTGAAGAGGGCAAACACGCCCAAGCTGAAAATTCTGCTTTATTAACGTGCTTGCCATTTTTTGTGCTTAACTATTTCTGTGATAACGTAGTAGATCTGTGTGGAATTTACTTTTATGGTGGGTTGACCTTGACCAGCTGCCAGATGCTTGCCCTACCACTGTCACTTCCCCTTCCTTAAGAGGCTAGAGAGAGAAAACAATATGGAAAGATGGAAAAGAGTATGATCAAGATACAGTAAAGGGAGATTACTCACCAGTTACTGTCACAGTCAGAATAGACTCACTTGAGGAGAATTAATTTAATTTGTTGTTAATTAAGAATCGATTAGAATGGTGAGAAACAAATACAAAACCTAAACCCCTCTCTTTCACATATCCACCTTCTTCCAAGGCTTATCTTCATTCCCAATTTTTCCACCTCCTCCCTTGTCAAATATCATATGAAGGAGTGAGGATTGAGGTCAGCTTGTAACAGTTAGTCCCTTCTGCTCTTTCCTCATCCCTGCTCCAGAGTGGAATTCTCCCTATGGAATTCAGTACTTCACAAACTGCACCATTGTGCGTCCTCTCCTTAGGCTAGAGTTTTTCAGCATAAGACTGTACTAGTGTAGATCTCCCATATGCCACAGTTTCTGTCAGGAACCTGCTCCAGGGTGGGGGCTCTTCATGGGCTGCAGCTTCCTTCAAGGCATCCTGCTCACCTGCAGTAGAATAGGGTCCTCAAGCATCTGCAATGTAAATACCTGTTCCAGCATAGTCCTCCATGGGAGCAGGTAAACCTGCTTGATCAAGGGTCTTACTGGGTTGCAGTGGAATCCGTTCCATTCCTGTGCCCGGATCACCTCTTAATCCTCCTTCTTTCCTGACCTTAGTGTCTACAGAATTGTGTGTCTTCGTTTTTTATCTCTGTCACATGTTTCTGCAAAGCATTATCCATGAGACACCACCAGCTTGGCTGACAGGCTCAGCCATGTCCTGCAGTGGATTTGTTTTGGAGCCAGCTGTGTCTGGCACAAGGCAGTTCCTGGCCTCTCCTCAGAGGGGACCCCCTGCAACCCCATGCAATCAAAACCTCAGTGCATGGCCTTTCTGTCCACCTGGCCGTCCTGCATGTATCTTCAGCCCACTTACCACTTCATTCATCCCGTGCTCACTGGCTAGTCCAGCTTGATCCTCAGTATGAAACATGGCATTCACATCATTGTTGTACAGACATCCCCCACTCACAAGTCTGTCCTGTTAGGCCAGCCCAGACCCCCAGGCCCTCCTGCTCACCAGCTAGTCTAGCTTGAAGTTTATCAGTGAATACACACTTAGTGGATTTGGGGAGGATACAGACACTCAGCGCCCAGCAGCTGGCACTAGGCCCACAGACTGTAACCTCTTGCAGCTGTCCTGCAGCTCCCCTTACCTCTACACATTGCTTCATGGGTTGTATAGCTGTAATAATTTCCTTACTGCTCCTGGCTCCATCCCCAGGATCTCCCCTGGTTTACAATCCTATTATATACAAAAAGTTACCTTCCTGCAGGAGGCCTCTGCAGTTTCCTGATAGCCCACCAATTCATGTGATTGGTGAAGTTGTTTCTTGACATTGTCTCCATTTTTGTTTGGTTGGATTTGTGTATGTATCTGTATATTTTTTTCCTGGCTTTTCCCTTTTCCCCCTCAAGATAACCTTGCTGGAATATACATTTTCATGCTTTCACATACTGTTATCAATTAATCCAGCTGACCAGGTTTGGTTTTCCTCAGTGTCTCCCATTGCTGGTCAGGTTTTGGTCTGTGTATGTTCTTGTTTATTACGTCCTCCTTTCCTTATTACCCCTTTTTTGTATAGCAAAGGTCCTTGAACACATGCCTTTAAAAAATTAGATATTTCCTTTCACATAACTTTACTTTTGCAAACTAGTGTATTGCCTTTTGCAAGACACTGTAAAACTTTTATAGGGGTATCAGTTGCAAACATGTAAAACACAGTTTCTGTTTTAATATCCTTGCAGATGAAATGAAACTCTTAGAGATGAATTTACCTGCAGGAAAAAACAGAATTCTGAAAAAAGAATCAGCTTCTAAAGAGATACAGAAGACACTGCCTAAATGCATTAAACGACAGTTCAAGCAAAGTAGTTGTCTAGATCAAAGCACTAATGAGCTTTCACCAAGGAAGAAAGCTAAACTGAGCACTAATGAGGCTGTGGTCCAGAGTTCAGAAAATAGCCTGCAGTTGGATAGTGGCTTGACTGAGCTGAAACAATTTGAAGGGTCAACTCTAGAGTTGCTTTCCTTGAC
Organism: Chloebia gouldiae; assembly: GCA_003676055.1. Lineage (NCBI taxonomy): Eukaryota > Metazoa > Chordata > Aves > Passeriformes > Passeridae > Chloebia > Chloebia gouldiae. The sequence continues at coordinate 4,745,979 of QUSF01000011.1, read as the reverse complement.
AGATCCTGCAACATCAGTATCAAACTTTCTGAAAGGGACCAAACCCATCCAGGCTTTGCTTGCCAAGAATGCTGGGAACAAAGTGACCTTAACAAATCAGCTGTTGCCTCCTGCCGGCATGAACATCTCTACTTCTGAAAAGTCAGTTTCACCAGCTTTGGAATCATCACCGATCAAGCCAGCATTGCCCTGCCAGGCCAGTTCAAAGACTCCTTTACAAATGGTATACAAAATGCCAAATGGACGCTGTGTACCAATAGATGCTCCCAACAGCTCAGTGAAAATTCAAATGCAAGCTATGATTGACCCTAAAAATGGAGAAAAAATCATGCAACAAGTTCTTATTTTACCTAAGAATTTTGTTCTTCAACAGAAGGAAGAAAAAATTGTGTCCAAGGATATTCAGTCATTACAACAAAAATCATTTGATATGCACTGTACATCTTTACTAAAAATGCCAAACGTCAGTGTTTCTTTAACACCTGTTCTGGTGACAAGCCCTGCAAATGCCACTCAGTCACCCACTACAGTTTTTAGCAAGAATACTACCCACTTGTCACAAGTGACTGGTCCCATGAACACTACACAAACATTGTCTAATGTAAATTCAGCAGATAACTTATCATCAATAATTAAGGTAAGCCAAAGTGAAAGTGACAAATTCAAGACTACATTTTTGACTGCTACATTGCCTGTGTCTTTGGCTTCACCTACTCTTTCCACAGCTAGCCAATCCTTGACACCAGCAACAGCATTAAGTGCATCTACAAACATTGATTCTGCATCTCACAGTCTAGCATCAGAGCAGCAAACTGACTCCTTTGAAACTAAGCAAGAGCTAAAGACAGTGTGTGTAAGAGAATCACAATCTATCCTGGTCACAACACGAGGTGGAAACACTGGAATTGTTAAAGTGCAAACAAACCCAGACCAGATTTCACCTAGTAGTTTATGTCCTGGTTCAGTTTTTACTTATGCATCTCAACTTCAGGCCCTTCTTGTGCCAAAAACCACAGCAGTATCATGCTGTAGTCTTCCATTTGTAGCAACAGCCTCATCTGGCCTCCCACATACTGGACAGTCATCTCCTCGATTTGCTCCCTCAACAACTTCTTTTGTTAACATTCCAGCTTCCTCTGCTGATTTTACCCAGGCAGTGGAGAAAAATACCAAATTGACACTACAGCAGCCAGCTGTTTGGGACTCTTCATGTCGAGTAAGAGAGGACTCCTGCCATGTGTCTTCTTCTTTATCTTCTGTTCCATTAGCTAGCAATTTGGTGTCAGCAGCTCCAAACAGCCTTGTTAGTGTGACTAGCACTGGACAAAGTAATGTTGTCAAAAGTCCAAATTCTTCTGTGCAGCATCAAGGGGATACCAAAGTGAAAACAAAATCTGTTACACAATCTGAGTCAAATTCTGCAACAAACGGAGAGTTAACCAGTGGTACTCCAGTCCAGAAATTTACATTTATCACAAATTCACCCATTCTATCTCCCTCTGGGACATCAGGGGTCAATATTTTACCGTGTCCAGCATCCACTGCTGTTAATGCTCAGAAGCTGGTTTTCATTAACACACAAATTGCCAATGGCCCATCAACCACCAATCTCATTGCAGAGTCATTGAAACAGAGCCTTCCTTCTTCCCTAACCAAAACCTTTGTTAATGCCACAGAGCAACCACAGTTGGTTTTGATCCCATCTGCAGTAGGAGCACCAATAAAAATAAACTCATCACCAACTATTGCTCAAGTAAAAGATGTGAAAATTGGACTAAATATAGGTCAGACCATTGTAAATACTAAAGGCAATGCACAAGAGGCCATACCAGTTAATATATTGCACTCTGGCATTTCTAAAGGAGAAGACAAGAAGAGGACAGCCTCGGCCCCATCCTTGACAAGTAGTACTGTGGTTGCTGTTCCAAGTTTTGCTGTGTCAGCTAATGAATCTGTATGTGTTGCGAGAAAAGCTGAAAATGCCTTTACAATGACAAAAGCAAATGCACAAGTAGAATCTGTTTCCGTAACATCAAGTGGAACTTCCTCTGGGGCACAGCCTACTGTCTTGATTGGTGGCAATGATCCTTCAAGAATAAGGCCAGTTCTGGGTAATCAACTTTGTACATCAAATATTGGAAATACTGTGGGTATATCAACTGTGAAGACAGGACATCTTGCATCATCTGTGCTTATTTCAACACAGCCAACAGTATCTCCACAAAACTTAGCATCTGCTCTGCAATTTCCAGTCATTAGCTTACCTGGACCTGCAGCCACCCCCACCAAGGTGTTACATACAGTTCCTCAGTTGGCAGCAGTTCCAGCTCCTCTTCCAGTACCAAAAAGACAGTTGCCCACACTGGTTCAGTTTCAGTCATCAGGAATTTCAGCTGCTGTGTCAAGTCATGCAGGTATTCACAAACCTCAGAGTGTGTTGCCCCCTCCAACACCAAATACAGGTGAAGTAATTAGTTTTCCCACTCTTTCCACCCTACAATGCCAGCAGGTGCCTCCCAGTACAGAGAAACAAAGTCATGATTATGCTTGTGCTTCTACCATTCAGATGTCTGAAGCTTCGTCCCCTGTAACAAGCAAAGCAGGAGGAATTCCGTTGAATGAACCTTCCACTCAACAGAAAATAGTCATTAACACTTGTATGCCTTTGGCACCTGGAACTCAGATAATGATTAATGGTACTCGTTTTATTGTTCCACTACAAGGCCTTGGAGTTGGCAGCCATGTTCTTCTTCTCTCCTGTAATACAAAACAGACACCTTTAACAATTAACCATGGTCAAGAGCCTCAATGTGTACCAACTGTTAATCCAATAACCTCAAAAATCATCCTAGCACCAAGTCATTCATTAAGTTGGCAAATACCAAAACATCCTTTGAAAAGCTCTACAAAAATTGTGAACTCTTTTGGAGCTGCAGATGCTTTACCCATTGTACATGCAACACCCCAGATATTTAGTACTCCAGCTAGCTCATGTACTCCACTGTCTGCAGTAACTCTGTCTGTATCTTCAGTGACAAAGTCTCCCATTAATGTAGCTACATCTTCTGTTTCTGCTGTTCATCCTCCGAATTCTCAGTTACCAAGCAACACATCAGTGTTTCAGCTAGATGGTTCTATCAAAAAACTGTTGGTCAGTCCAGAGGGAGCCATACTGAATGCTCTAAACACTTCAGCACCAAAAGTTCCTTCCCTGTCTTCATCACTGCTTCCTGTTCTTAGTTCCACAAGCAGAAATGCTACCACAGTCTTCCCTGCATCTCAGTCATCTTGCCTTGATAAACCTGACAAAGCTGCACCCTGAATTTACTGTAAATGAGCCACTTTGAAATTTTGGGGCATTCTTCAAACTTTTGAAATTGTTAACTATTGAATAATTTCTTACAATGTTTTAAACAATTGATTTACTCAATACTAACAAGGTTACAGTTCTTACCTGTTTACCTGTGGGGATGTGGAGAAAGAAAAATTTTAGTTTGTCAGCAGTTTTCAGAAAGTTCTCTAGTAAAAGGCTCGGAGATGGCCAGTTAAATAGTTTAACAGTTTGGAGAAATCTCACCTTTTGCACATGTTCCATCTTACACTATGGACTGTTTGCCAGTGTGTTTATGACAGTATATGTATCTCCTTTTTATTTGTCAAATTTATTTTTGACTTGTTTCTTTTAAAAAAATTGTAAAAATACAATCTACAGTACAGAATTGTACATATTCCTGAACTCCTAAAAACCTGTACTAAATAATATGTACAAAGAACTATGCTGTCTTATTTATGTTTTGTTTACATAATGTATAGTTTTTTAAGTATTTTAGTAACTTTGGACCAGTGTACTGTTTAGCAACAATGCAGAAGAATCTGCAGTAATAAATCAAGTTGCTGTACTGCTTTGTGTTGGCAGTAGTTAAAAATATGTGTATCTGTTACACCATGGGAGACTACATGCATACATAGATATATATCTTTCTTTTGGTGTATGGTAGAATGAAATTATTTAATCTCTTCTGCTCTTCTCTGATTTTACATTTCATGTGATTTGACAGGATTTGGAAGGAGGGCCTCCTTATTGTTCCTCATTATATAGGGCAGGATAACCCTTACTTCATCCATTCTTAATGTTTTATGTTGCCTAAATAACTGTAGTGAAATGGTAAGGCTACAAATGGCTTCCTAGACACCAGTCTAAGTCACACTGATTGCTCTTAAAAACTGCCATGCTTTGCCTTAAAGCTCAAAGATCTGTTGAACAATTAATTGTTCTCTGTTTTACAGCCTTGTATGCATTTCCATGTTATCTGGTAACTGTAACAAGGTCACTCACTAATCTTCAGTCTAGCCATAACAACTACCCATTTTTTTCACTGGTCATGCTTTATAGCTTTGTATGTTTTCTTTAGCTTATAAGTGGTCTATCTGGAAGGAGAGTGCTAAAACATCATACAAGATTAAAAGAAGCTTTATTAATATTTTGAATGGGGATAATTTACATATTGCATAAACCTTCCCTTTTTATACAGTGTGTTCAGTATTTATTTGCTTAGTTTCAGCATTTGATCTGATAAAACCTTTGGGTTATTTTCTGCAGATCTGCTGAGTTCACAGCTGCTGGCTGCAGTGCTCATGGACATAAGTTTTTTTATATCTTTTGTGATTTTGCATATAGAGAAAGGGTGCCCATCTTATAGAAGATGGTGAATTTAGAGTTGTTGTCTTCGTATGTGTTGGATTTTTTGTGGAATGTGTTGGTTTGAGTTTTTTTTAGAAACTAGAAGAGAGGATTTCAGAAGAGCTTATGAATGATTGTTGCCTTTTAAATAGCTATAACAAAGGGGATAAAAACTTATATATCTGTATTTAGCAGTGTTTATAGACTGAGCTTCATAAAAAATGAAGCATCAACCTTTGCTTTCATACTGTTGAATTTTCTACATCCCTTCTCCTTTTGCTGTGTACAGTTTTGCAGTTCAGATATTGAGTTGAAGAACAGGACCACATCTTACTGCCTCTGTCAGCTGCCTTTTAAATTGTTCTGAAAAGTAACCTGATAGCTATTTAGCTGAAGTTCTGGGAAACTGAGGGGGAAGAAAGGCTTGTGCCTTCCATAGGGACCTTTCCTTTTGCACTAATTAAAAGAATTTCCTTGGGAAATTGCATTTTCTGGATCAGAAATCTCCATCTTATCTCAGGACTGGGAAAGATGGAAGCTGTCAGTTTTGAAATGAAAGGTTTGTTTAAATTCAGAAAAAGCTACCTGCTGTGATTTCCCTACTTCTCATGGAAGGTGTTTTGTAATTTTGAAGACACCTGGTACTAATAAGTGTGTCTGCATGCCCTTGTAGAGTTTACAGTACTAAGGATTTTAAGTCTGACTGGATTTTACAGTTGAATGCTGCAGGAGACTTTTCCAACAGAGGGAGATGGCAGAGAATGGCAGTTTCTTTATGGACATTTTACATACCCAAAATCTATATGTACCAGCAACTAATTTTATTTCCATTTCACTGGTTGAACCTTGGGATTTGCTTTTTTTGATTTTTCCCTTTTCTTGCAATGATTGTTTTTTCCTTTTTTCTAATTTATGTTTACTGTAGAATGAGTTGTCTGCATTGTTTGGAAAGCTCAAGCCTAGGTTCTAGTATTGAAGTTGTTCTTGATGGAGAAAAAATTCTTGCATGGCATTTTTCTGTGTGCTAATGTAATAGAAGGATTTATGCTATAATTCTAATAAAGAGAAAAGTTAGAAAAGCTGAATTTAGGAACTCAGGACTCAAGTAACTTGCTTGATTGATTTCCAAGACAATTTCTGAATTAATATGGTAATATTTTATGATTTTCATAAATACTTTATCATTTGGCAGACATAAACTTTACAACATTAAATGTTTGGTTAGTTTAATTACAGCTTTCATGGATTTTTATTCTCAGATATATGTTCACATTCCAAATCCTACTGGAGAAAGACTTGAGACTACTATGTAATGGGCTTGCAACATTCATTATGTAAAACCAAATTTTAGTGATTTTTGTGAATAAAATTCCTATTCTCAGTACTCTTCTCCGATAATATGAATGTCTGTCAGAGATAAGGCTTTTTTTCAAATGAACCTAAATACCCATTGACAATTTGCTATGTATCTTTTGCACTCTACCAAATGAATAGTGCTACCAGTAGCACAAAAAGAACTGTAACAAAGTAGATTATATTCACAGACACGAAAAAGCAGAACTGCCTGTGTCTTGACTTGAAATTAAAAAGACATTCAATGAAACATATAAACATAGATATATAAACCAGCCTTTTATGAAAATGTGTTCAGCATTTCAGAGCTTGTAAGATGTCTTGTTTTTGGACACCCTCTGGTACTGTATACAAGTATTCATACACTATATTACATGGAGAATTCTAGGTTTACTAATGATTTTGAATATTCTGAATTACATCCTTTTATTATTTACCTGATTGGACATGTTCTGCACAATAGTTTTGCTTTGCTATGAGTAGAAAATTAGATTAATATTGCTTCATTGTTCAAAGCCCCATGTGTGTGCTGCCATTTTCTCATAGGGATTCTGCCACCCTAGAAGCAATTATATTTGACAAGTCTTAGGGGTCATAGACGTACCTGTTCAAACCAAGTGTTTCTGCCAAGTCATTCAAATCTGCGCTGATTTCACTCTGTGACATGGCAAAGGGTTTAATGTGAAAAGGGAAGCAAAAATTCTCCTGGTAAGTAAGTGAAGTGAAACTATGATGTCTCATTATATATATTCACAATATAGGTCAGAAAATTACTAAAAGCTAGGATTTGTAGGGCATCCATAGCTGCCATAGTGTCTGTAGTTCATAGTTGGTTTTGCTTATACTTTGTGGTAGTGCAGAACTTTAGTAGTCCAAATCAATTTTTAAGTAAATGAATAATTTTTATTGAAGCATGAATATTTCTTTTGTTTAAGGACTGTTTCCTTTGAATAGAATGGCCAGAGGTGCTCCCAAAAACTTAACTCATGTAGACTGCTCTCTGTAAGCTGCACCTCAAATGATTCAAAATAATAAGAAAAATAATAATGAATGCTGCATCAGAATTAAGATCCATCTGTCCTGTTATGATGGCCATGATTCCAGCATTACCTAGTCACTTGAAGCACTCAATAGTAGCATTCCAAAAGAGCACAAAAACTAATAATTTTAGTATCCACTAATCTGTGAACCGGAGTATTCCTCACACAGCTGTGATTTTTTTTATTTAATAGCTTTCAGTGTATTTCTCTTGATGAAATACACCAATCCTTTAAAGAATTTATGGAAGTATGTAAAAAGACTATTACCATTCACAGCATCCAGTGGTAAGGAGTTTGTAAATAAGGCTCCTTTTTGGTTTTTAAACCTGACACCTGCTAGTTTCAGTTGACTGCAAATTGTATTTATTTTTTAAGATACAATCAGCCTTTGCTCTGCTATTTTTCCATATGGCCTAGGTACACCTTTGCCATGTTGGTCATCTCTTTTCTAGAATAAAGAGAAATTGTGAATTCAGTTATTTATTTTATGGAAGTAATCAGTTGCTGTCATTCCTGTGTATACCTTTTCAATTTTACTGTATCCTTGAGATGTGGTATCAGAAGAGTGCATGTTCTAAAGGTCCTATGAGCTATTTCAGCAGTAAGTTGATGATTTTTCTTTTATAATAATTATTTCAGTGTTTGTGGGTTGGTTTCTGGCTATTATTTAGCCTTGTACTAACTTTTTCATAGAAATATCAATGTAAACCAACTTCACATCAGTGTCAACTTAATCAATAAATCTATACCCCTTGCCTAATATTTTAGCTGTAAAGACATCAGGTTGTTGAAACCACTGCAAGTCTGGCACTCTGCTCTTATTTTTGCTTGGTTTATGTCTCTTGAAGATGTAAAAGGACAAACTGTTGTAATGATTTTCAACATGATGCTTTTTAAATCCCATTGTTTTTATGCATACAAGATAAAATACAAGATAAAATCTATATATGGTCATTTTGTACATATGGGCATCTAGATAAGGATTTTTTTTTAGTTCTTGAAGAAGCCACTTTGTAAATGTGACACAGAGCAATGTTATTTTAAAAAATTTTCCTTGAAACTACAGTGGCATAAAAGCAAACCTAAAAATCTTGATAAATCTTGGTCTCTTTTCCTATTTTCTCAAAATATGGAATTGTCTAGTCACTAATCACACCTGAATGTCTTGAGTAAACTAGGAAAGCAGGATAGTTCATTGTTTCATTGTGACTGGTCCAGAACTTCTTCAGAAATACAGTGTTCTTATAGTATCTTTTATTACAATCTCAGCTGAACTAAGCACATTAAATAAAAATGGTATGTAAAGGTAATGCAAAGAAAATTCAATTTATTGCTTATAATATTTCTTGAAGTTGTTTGTTACACAGGAGGTCTGTTAAAATATAAGTATGATTTCCAGCCTTTTGCAGATGAAGACAATGAAGTTCTGAGTTCTCATAGCAACATGGAGAAACTGGGAATAGAATTCTTGTTCCCCTGACACCTTCCAGCATCCTATCCATAACTAAAGGTTAGACACCTAGATTACTTGCTTTATCTTCCCTTATTCTTACTTTTTACAATGAAGAAAATATTTGGAAAATGCAGTTATTTTCAAGAATGTGAGAAGCATTGACAAATAGCATTTATAAAAATTAAATAGCAAAGGGAAGTAAGATAGTAAAGAAACAACTGTGATTTTTGTGATTGTCTTCAGGCTTTAGAACTTCACTTTTCAATGCCGATATCTTAAAAAGACAATATACTTATGTAGTTAATTGTTTATATTGATTCCATCTCAAGTATAAATACACAAAAATGAATAAGTATGTATAAAATCAGACTATTTTGGCTGCCAATATGTTATTGCCATTCAGTACCAGCATATACATTGAGATCTGCCCTCATAACATGCTGTTATTTATAGAATCATTGATCATTCTCTTTTTAATCACATTCAGCAGCAAAATTGAATAACAGAGGAATTAGTGACTGGGTATTACTATGTAGTCACAGGGTGTCTTCCTTATAATAAAGGAAGAGTAGTATCATGATGGATTCCATTTACACAATATAAAAAGCTGGTATTTTTAGTATTTTAATAAATTTTTACTGCTGGGAAGGAGGAATTGCATGCATCTATTTTTAAAGAACATTGACAATTCATATTAGCAACACACTAATACTAAAATTACAATAGCTTGTTTGGGGCTTGTCTGGACAACTGTATTCTACAGTTCAACTACGTTATGCCTTCAAAATACTCTTCTTCCCAGTACAGTGCCTTTTGCAGTGTCATCACAGGAGAACAAAAAGTGGGAGAGGCCTGTCTGAAGTATTTGCCCCTCCATGGCCTAAGAAATGGATGGAAAACCAATGTGTTTTTTAAAAGAGAGCCCATGTCTGAAAGTGAATTTCTTACTTAGGCACATGAAATGCAAGTGATGTGGCTGGTGCAGCATACCTGTCCTTGTATTAGCTGCAACTTGGACTGGGCATTTCACTCACTGTAGTAGCCAGTAGACAGTGCTTAGTGAAAAGAATTAAGAAATAGATTAAATATGAGTTAATTTTCCCAGTATGTATACACAGCCTCCAGCAATAATTCCAGGAAAATTGTGTGAACTCAGCCTGAGCTCGTCTGTGACATGAAAGGGCAGATTTTTCAGCCAAATAATCAGGTACTGGAAAAACGCAAGCAGTACATCAGAGAAGAACAGAAAAACCAGGAATATTAAAGCATAAAACTGCTTCTCCATTATAGGAAGTGGTAGGAGAGGTGCATGAATCCTGTTAAACAGCAGAACGTTTGAGGAGATGACTGAAGTTGTAATTTGGGCCAAAATGCAGGAAGTGAAGATCCCATTTGCTTGTGGGCTGCAAATCCTGGGAATTATGAATGTAAGAAAGATATGCTTCTTAAATCTGTGTTGATACCAAAAATGTCTAGGTTGAGTTTCCTGGAGATAGAGAAATAGGAGTGATTTATAATAAGGTAAACACCTGACACCTTTTAATCCTTGCAAGGATTTCTCTACAGGATATTAATGTCAGGGAATATTCACACTTACCATATGATTTTTTTTGTTTTAATGCAAATTCTGAAGCAGTTCCAAGGTTTCTCTTTTTAATGGCTTCCAGATGACAATCCTAAAATTCCTCCTGCAAACCACAGCAGAATCAAATCTAGCATTGAACTATGTCTAAAAAGGGCGGTTCTTTAGCTCCAGTGTGTCAGGAGCAATGAATTACTTGAAATGTACATGGTGCTATGGAGAAATAGAAATCAATTACTTTTGCAAAGGTGAATGGGAAAGGACAAATTGATGGAACTTGGAAGGTGACACCTCTTTCTTAAGAAAATAGTTTTCAACAAAAATGAGTCAGATCTTTCACCTTATAGCTACAAGATGATGGTAAGGAAAATGAAAAAAAAATGTGAAGAAGGAAGGCTGCTTTTCTGTGTATGCAGAGAACATAGAAAATGTGCAGCAGAGAATTCTCTTTCTCCCATCCAGAGATGGAAGGTAGTGGAGTTGAAAAGACTTCACAAAATTAGTATTGAAAGACTGAAGGATTTATATTAGGCTATCACTCTTTTTTTTGTATTAATTTTAACTCATGTGATGTATGTCTCAGGAAAGGAGCAAATAAAGCATGTGGTCCAAATCTAATTAAGGCTATACTAAAATGTTTTGGAAATGTGAACGCACATTTGCTATTTAAGCATTCAGATTTTCACCCATGCGAATCCACCAAGACTGGAGTTTGCGGCTATCCCATGCAAAGATCTTTCTGGGGAAACAAGAGGAGGCAGTAACTGTGACATTTAATGTCAATAGTGTTGTCACAATGGATTATGAATTCTTCCCTTATTTTTGTAGTTAAATAGGGCCCAGTAGTCTCTGGTTCTTTTTTTGATGAATAAATGTCATAGAATCATGAAAGCAGAGAATGAGTCAGGTTGGAAGGGACCACAGCAGATCACCTGATCCAATCTCCCTGCTCAAGCACGATCATCCCAGAGCACATTGCACAGGATTGCTCCAGATGGTTCTTGAATATTTCCAGTAAGGGAGACTCCACAACCTCTCTGGGCAATCTGTTCCCAGTGTGAGAGAGGTGACCCACTGGGGTTTGTGAGATGGTTCATGGTGGATGAGGATAAGATGGATGAGCCTTTTTCTTCATATTGTTGTGAGCACAAGACAGTTAGGAACACCACTACCCCCAAAAATGTAGTCTTTTTTTATTGGCACAAGGGTAAAATCTATATGGACAAAGCATCTAGAAGAGCTAGATTTTGGCAGCAAGGGAAGTAATTGTTCATTTTATTCATTAGAAATCTAAGGCTGCTGCCTTTGAGTCCAAGACTTTTTCCGTAAAATAAGTAAGGTAAAAATTTGAGGTTTTCTAAGGCTGCAAAATATGGAGAGTGAATTCCAAAAAGTACACAATTGTTGGATTTTAGCTGGCAGCATATATGGGATGTTTAGATAATACCGGTAGATAGCTTTTTAAACTTCATATTGCTGCTAGTTTACCTTGATTACTGCATGTAAATTTCAGTGCAGATCTGTGTCCAAAAGACAACACTGGAAATTTTCAAGCACTTTTCATCTCTAATGGGCAATAAAATATGTTTAATGAAATGGCATGAACACACAACAACCTTTCAGCTTTGTTGCACAGTTTAATACGTAGTCAACAGAAAAGTACAAGTGCATAAATACTACTTCTCCAAAGACAAAGAAACTTAAAAACCTTTTCCTTTACATAAGAAGTGAAAAGAAGTTTGCTTTTAAAGGCAAAAAATATAGTCTTATGTCATATGAGTACATGGACATAATACAAAGTAATGGATATTCTACCAATATTAGACATAAAAGTATATCACTGAAAAATTACAGGCAATATGGCTAATATTAATACAGTTCTTAGGGCCAAGATAATATACATATATCCCCAGCTGTAGCAGAAGTTAAGCCAAAAGTCATTGCTGAGGTGAATGTCACTGGATTCTCCCAGCAACCAGCTCCAAATGCCAGTCATTTACACTAGTCTAGTGAGACTCTAAAAAAGCAAGCACTTCCTATGGAAGGTTTGTGGTACATTCTTTTAAGATAACTTTCTGACATGTATAGGCTCTTTCCTCAAGAGGGTGTTTTGCTGCATGGTGCAGTATGCCAGGAGAATTGAACTCATTGAGACCTGCTGCATTTTACCTTTGCTCAGTTTCTTTGAAGGCTACATTAAGGCTTGTAACTACATTAGAAAGTAGATGCTCCAACAGGATCATACCAGGAATCCAGACACAGACAGTGTAACTGCTATTGCCATTCTAATTTACCAATCTGACCAATACACACTATATTAGTAAGGGGTCTGTTTTTGAAGTTTTTGTTGCATCTACATTAGGGTTCTGTGCATAGCTATGGAGAAGTTCCTAAGAGCCTCTTGTTACAGATAAGCTGTAATAACAGCGTGTCTGCTGCTCTGATAGTGCTGATAAGCAGCAAGCAGAGAGTCATTCTCCAGCTATGACCAGCCACCTCTTTGTCAGCATCCCAGGGAAAAACTCAGATTGCCCATGAATTACTTTATTAGCTTTTTTGATGGAAGAAAATGAAGCACAAATCTAATGTTTATTCAAAATTATAGTTATAATACAAGGCATCTGATAGCAGCCTGATTGCAAAGAGGGTAAAAGCTAGAGGGGCAGAAGACCTTTTACATCCTCTCTGTTACATACATGACTAAACTAAAGAATCTAAATTTTGGTGACCAGTTACTGGGGTCGTATAACTGTCTAATCTGAAAGACTTTCCAGGAAGGTTGAACAACCTGTTCATGGAGAACACCATGTTCTCCATATATGGTAATAAAAACATTTCTATACATTTCTTTCTAAAGGAGCAGATGTCCTGGAATGTTTTAAACTAGTCTTTGGTAAAGTGCAGTGTTATTGAGTGCAATACAAAGTGCAATAGAAAGTACCAGTTCTTGCATCATGCAACTTTGGCAATTACAGGTCTCTGGTTTTCAAGGTCTGACCTTGTCTTGTATCAGTGTTTCTCTGTTTTAATGAGAAAGCAGCCAGACTCTGCCATGTACCCTCACTGGGTATAGAGGCACATTTTTAAAATGGAATTTAGAATGGCATTCAGCATGAGTGATGAAATCTACAACTATTTGAGTGCTCTGTGAAGCTCTATTTCATGCTCTTATTTTAATGCACTTAAATCTGAGACCACTGTCTGTGTCTATAAGGCAAAAATACTAGTTTTACCAGGAGAAGGAAGGAGACGACTTTCTTAAAACTAAGATATGTTTTAAGCATATGTTTCCTAAAGGGCTTATCTGTCCTTTAAGTATCTGTAAATTCAGCACAAAGTTTAATTGTTCCAGTTCTGGCTGCTGCAGTTTTAACAATTTAGCCTTACATAGTCCCATGAAGAAATCAATATTTCTACTTCATCAGTGTTAACTTCCTCATAAGGTTATGCAACATCTGGTAATATATTTAAGTCTGTCACTACTAAAAATATGTGCAATCAAGTAAAGCTTTTTGAACTCTAAGCACTTCTTCATAATAAATAATCTCTATTAATTTTTAATTGCTTTTTTCCTCAGACACAAAATGACTGCATATATCAGTTCTATTCCACTGTAGTACTAAAATCTTTTGAAAGGATGCTGCCCTAGAGGAGAGAAGTGCAGGGTGCTGAGTTGCTAAAGATATCAGCCCCAAGCTTTAGCTTACCAGTCCTGCAAGAAAATTAGTCAGACATTTTGTTCTACATCTCTAGTGCTTACTAGCTATAAGATGGCATTTTTTTATGTTTTCCTATTTATTCTTCTTCCTGTTGCTAAATAATTACACAATTTTTTTTCTGACAGGTGGATATTGGAAATGACAAAGGTAAGACAGCTTTTTAGGTTAAAATAGAAAATGCATCTCTAAGTTTCTAAATAAATGTATCAACTACATTTATTAAAACATATGTCTGGATTTAACCTTTCACAGCAATTATCAATATTTACTACCTTCCAACAATTTTACTAATCTGTATAAACATTTTACTAATATATATAAACATTTTTATTACAGAAGAAACATTTCAAAAAACCTGGCTTTATTGTTTATCAGTTATGTTAGGCAAGTAACCATGCCTTCTGTTGGAAACTTCTTTCATTTTAATGTTTGTATTTGAGTATTTGATGACAAAGAACTAGATCCTTTACTAATAGCAGGTAATAATTGCTTTATGAAATCAGTTTTCTTCTGTAACTAGTTTTGATTTTAATGAATGCTGTACCATTCTAGCTGCCTCCTGCTGTGAGATATCAGGCCTTGTGTATAAATTTATTGATCTGCATATAATCTTAAGTAATAATCTGGCAAGCAAGCAATAACAAAAGGGCTGAGTAAACAGTAACTTATCAAATGTATGTAGCCAGTTTATGCATATCAAAATCCTTCGATTTTTATTACTGCTTATTTTCTGGCAAGACAGGAAAATTAACATCTAGGAGTCTGCTGTCTTCTGTATTCTTCAAGAAACATGGTTCTTGTGCATTTTCTTATATAGTTTCATCATATTAGAAAGAAATGGCAGAAACAGCATGTAAGTCTTTATATTTACAAAGCTCTTTTGCTCTCTCACGACTGTCACAAGGAAACGAAAGATGATGTCATTATATCCATTTGCAGTATGAAATAGTATGGACTCCAAGAAGAAATTCCAAATTGCCTAGATTGATCATGTTTTGTAAGGAATTTATTCATTACAGGTACATGAACAAGTGATGTGCAGTAAAAGTGTGTTGTAAAACATAGTCACTTTTTGGAAGTTGATTTTAAAACAGCTGGTGAGGAAAAGAGGTTGTAAGAGGACATGTAGTCGAATGGTTTGGTTCATTTTGTGACAGATTATTTTACATCCTATTCTAAGGACTACTTGTTTAGTTTTTTGTTTGTTTTTTTTTTTAATTTTTTTTGCATGTGTCTGTTGTTGTTGTTTTGGTGTTTTGGGGTTTTTTATTATTGTTTAAAGAAAGGGAAACT
Organism: Chloebia gouldiae; assembly: GCA_003676055.1. Classification (NCBI taxonomy): domain Eukaryota; kingdom Metazoa; phylum Chordata; class Aves; order Passeriformes; family Passeridae; genus Chloebia; species Chloebia gouldiae. Next base: position 4,730,858 of record QUSF01000011.1, on the reverse strand, counting down.
AAATGAGGAAGATTAAAACAAAGGTGCTGTCACTTTTTACTCTTATTGATTCTGACTACTGTGTGATTACAGATCTGTGTAGACCTATGAAGGATTCAAAATCACCAGACCATAATGTAATATGACTACAAGAAGTGAAAAGCTTAAAACAAATGCACATTCAGATTTATTAAGGTATTTCAAGGACTAGTTCTGTAAATTAAGCAGGAATAGTTTTCAGCAACTGCTAATGAAAACATATTGTTTTATTTTATATAGTTTTAGCTTTAAGGAAGTTAAGCATATACAGGAAATAAAGAGCGAGCATGAGTAAATGGAATCAGTATGTTTAGGGTTTCAAATTTCATGGTATCATGGTGAATAAGGTGGTGGTGATTGATCTGCAGCAATTTTGGTATAAGCTGGTGGAGCATCAGGTACCTATGGTAAGGAAAAGGTTTGTGAAAGATCAAAAAAATCCCAATTGAATTACAAGGAAAATGACAAGAAAAGCTATTTACCACCATATTAGATACAGTTCTGTGACTTAAAGAAGCTGAGCTCATTCATTGTATCTATTTTTAATGTTACTTTTTTGGTAGTATGTTTTCTGGTTTTACATCAGATTCACTTTATTGCTATTGTTCATCCAAAGAGAGAATTTTTGGTGTTATAAAGGCAAGAATATTTTTCTTATAAATATATGGGGTGTTTTTAGATTGATAATTCAGACAAATACTGAAGCTTTTATTTAAGAGTCATGATGCAAGATATTTTCACATCCCTAGTGGTAAAAATATGAGCAGTTTATTTAAAATTGTTCGAGGTTAGCCTCTTCTCGATTCTAAAGCAATTTAAACACACCCATTTATATATACTTATCACTTAATTTACCTTTTTGAAATTTGAAAGTTTAAATGTTCATCATTCTATAATGATTAGAAGAGATAACACACTGACATTTTATAATATTCTCTGATAATGGTTGTCAGAGTATAGTATACCAGACATAATCCATTTGTTGTTTGTCTGAATGGCAGAAAATCAGTTAGGGAGATGTTTGGGGTTTTTTATATTTCAGCATTCAGATGTTGCATTATTCTAATAGATTGCAAAATGGTCATACAATATAGGAATAAATATAAATTGAAGACAATAACTTTAACATAAGCCTTCTAAATAGTAGATGTCATTTTCTTTTAATTTTTCACATTAGAAATTTCTTCAAATACTACTTTCTAAGTTGATACTGAAGCATTGAAGACTCAAAATATGAGAGAATACACCATGGGAGAAATCATCAAGTGCCTGTTTAACAATATTATCTCACCATGTCTTACTCAGTTTCAAGTGAGATCTTGAGTTGCAACTTACCACAGAATTAAAGTCTCTGTAGTTCTGCAGAGCCATTTTGCAGTCCAGTATTTCTCCCTCACCTACCAGGTTCCGTAATGTAGTCACACTAGAGCTTTTGCTCTGTAACAAATCATAAAGAAATATGGGGAAGGTGAAAAGAAGAAGAGACTGTGAACTTGGAGCAAAATTTGGCAGCACATATACAGTATGTATTAGAATCTGGAATTAGATACAATGGAAGTAAGAAAGATACCGCACCTAACACTTTTGCTGTCTCTGCTGAGACATATGCTCTCTCCCCCCTGTGTAATCCAATTATATTGCCAGAAAAATAACTATCACGTTTTTCAGACTGATGCAGGAACTGATTCTTCATGTACCCAAATGCCTCCTATTTTTTATGCCAGCTCTTTTCTTTTCTTAATCGCCAACCATTTTGTTTTCTATTTTTTCAGCATTTCTTTTCTACACATTCTGTACCAGTTCTCCCCTAGCCAGAAATAGCCGAAGAAAAATATGATTGTCAAAACCAGAAAGTAGAAATCTGTCATGAGAAGGAATTAAAAAACAGATAATGCCTTTTTCCAGGATATACAAAGCAGGCATTTGGTTTGATTTTGAAGGGATTTTTTGAGTATTATCTTCATTTTTTTGCAACATTTCACTATGAAAGTTCAGCTTTTAGGTATTCTGCCAGTTGATATATGTATTGGATAGATAACTGGATAATTGGATAGAAAGAGAATGGGACAAAATTACCAGAAACAGCAAGAAGTGGATTTGCTGACTTAGATGAGACCTTTGCTGAGTTTTTTATTCCAAAATAATTACTTATATCTTCTTCAAAATATGAGGTTAACTAAAAGATACTGTAAAACACATATTTGCATAAAACTTTGTCCTGGTTTCAGCTGGAGTAGAGTTCATTTTCTTTTAAATAGCTGGTACAGTGCTTTGTTTTGGATTCATTATTAGACTAATGCTGATAACACAATGATTATTAAACATAATGTTTTTGTTCAGTAGCTCTTGCTTTAAGTCAAGGATATTTCAATGACTCATATCTGCCACAGAGCGGGTGGACAAGAAACTGGGAGGGTTCATGGCTGGGGCACCTTACCTGGACTAGCCAAAGGAACGTTCCACACAAGAAAACATCATGCTCAGTATAAAAATAAGGGATTTGGCTTGGAGGGGCTGATTGCTGCTCAGGAATGAGATGGACATCAGTTGTGGGAGGTGAGAAACTGTTTTGGGCGTCACTTGTTCCTTTGGGGTTTTATCCTCTCTTTCTCACCTTTTCATTGTGATGATTATTAGTAGTAGATGATTATATTTTGTTTCAATTACTGAGCTGTTCTTATTTAACCCATGAAGTTCACCTTTTATTTCCAATTCTCCACACCAGGATGGCAGCGGGAAATAAGCAAGTGTGATTAATTGCTGTCTGGGGCTAAACCATAACAAACTTTCACTGTAAAGAATTAAAAAGACCTCCCTTTCATGGAGAGGGAGCAAAATTTCAAAAATAAAGCTTTGGGACTTCTAACAGTAGTTGTTATAAGAAGGATTGTACCTTTTTTTAAAATAGTTTCTAAGACACAAATTAAAATATTTTTAAAGTAGTTTTTAGAAAATAAATCTCAAACCCATCCCACTATTTCTGTGAATCTTAAAACTGCAAGTCAAATTTTATATGGATGAATCACACATCACCCATAGGTGAGCATATTTACCTACTTGTAATAGTTATTTTTCTTCTCTGCTTCCTAGATTTATTCTAATCATATCTGTCCTTATTTAGGGGTAAATCTTATGAAGAGTGAATATATTACTTTTATTTAAATGAAAGGACACTGAATGTCTCTTTGTTTTGTATAAATTTAAATAGAATGCTTTCTACAAATAATTTTCTTTACTGATTTTACAAAATTTACAGATAAATTTTTTTAGTGATATGTTGGGCAACTGGTTTCATGTCCCTTTCCATCTGGTTCCTCTTACCCCTTTGTGTGACTTGCAAGTTCTTCAGGACAGATTGTGTTTCATATTTTGTGGTTTTGTCTGTGACATATGTCAGTGTAAATACTGCCTGAGATAATGATGTCCTGTTACAAATTTGATGTTCTCTGCATTAATGTCATGCAAATGAAGGTAATATATTGTCAAAATAATACCATGAGAGAAAATGAGTTGCCACACTTACCCCCAGACTTTTGTAGCCATTACGTCTTTTGTAATACCAGCAGCCAAAGGCAAGTAAAATTGCCAGCACCAAAATGAAAAGTCCAATACCCAGAGCTCTGTTGGGAAACAGAACAAGATAATTTGTGCCACAACTAGATGCATCCTCCCAGGAGCAAGTATGGTTAGACCAAAAGTTTGTGTCAGTTTCTTTTTATCAGAGGAAGGCATGGAACAGAATTGACCTCAGAAAATAGGCTAAGTATCAGTAACTTCAGTTAGTTTCTATAGATTTAGTTGTTAGCTAATTTCTCTACCAAGTTCTTAAGCATTTTAAAAATACATGTAGTTGAAAATAATTATCTACCAGTGACTATTGATTCCAAAAACGTAAGTCTTGTCAAGTCTGTAAGTCTTGCAAATCACAGCTTTTTTATATTGCAGGTGAATGTGAAATAAATTAAATGGCACATCTGCAATGGTGCAGCTCATGTTTATTTGCTAAATTTCTCTAGGTAGCAAGTATTTAAAATGTATCCTAATTGCATCATATTGCAACAACTTCTAATGAAGGAAGGGTTTTTTTGATACATAAAGCACATTGCAACCTTAAAACATGAGTAAGAAACTTTGAATTATTCATAGAGCTCTATAAGGATTTCGTTCTTGCATGACATACTAGGCACACTATTGGTGTCACTGGGTCATTTTAGGGAAAATATGCTATGCAAACTGTGCTGTAAAACATCCTTCCCACTGCTCACTGGGAACTTGGCAGAAGCACATTTCCACTTTAAGTCAAAAAGCGAGCTGACAAAGTAATTTCAAATTTCCTAGTCACAAAAAGCCTTCCTTTAGTGTTAATATCCTCGCTGTTGAGAAATACTGAATTCATTCCCTATTTTTTTGGTTCTTTCCCTGTTCAGGAATAGAAAAATATATGAAAGGATTACAGGGAAAAGAGTATGGGGGGAAAATTGCTATGTGAATCAGAATATTTCTGTATATCTTACGCCTAGTTGTCATGCACTAATTACTCTAGGTTTTTACACTGGGACTGAGTAGAGGTGTATGTGACTTACCAGAAATTGTTATATCTATTTGTTGTAATTTTCACTGACTCCAAGTTTCATAAAGGAACATTTCCTTGTGAACTAAAGAGCCTGAAAGGAGATGCAAGCAGATTTGTGTGGCAGAACAGGCTGCCTTTCCGTCTCAGCTTCCTTTGTGCTATTGGAAACATGAAGCCCCTTGGAGACAAAGCAATTTTCTTTTTCCAAAGTATGTGGATCTTGTAAGTTGCTTCTGCCCCTTGAAGACTTTATGTGGCCTGCAGGCCTGTTTAACCCAAGAACAGAGCTCACAGCAGTCACTTTCTGGTGCAGCCAAAGTTCTACTCTCGCCAGAACAGTTGAAACCTGGAGGGACTACTTCTCCAGGCAGCTGGTGCCCTCTCTACATTTTTAGACTTCTTGTTTCTCACATGTTATGTTGTTTTAGCTATCCATTACCCTGTATGCCCATGTCCTGGTTTAGGGCAAATTTAGGAGACAACCCAGAATGTATTTCTGGAGCTGGTAATTCTGACTGCACATTTGCCATCTAATTCCTTCCTAACTACTCAGAGGCTAGTATGGAAAGTGTGTATGCAATTTCTTACCATTCCAGTTAAAGATGGAGTTGTGCTGCTAGGAATCTGGGCTCATATCTAGAATACTTCTGGTACAAGAAGGAGAGGTCACTTTTGCATATATAGAAAAACTACTTAGAAATGCAGTCACTAGAATGCATAGTAGTTAGAGGTGAGTATGCCTAATTTCAAATGCTGAAACATGACTAACCAGCCTTTTTTTCCTATATTTTTTTTTAAGAATTGAATTCCTTTGAATGGACTATTGGAGAGCTTTCCCCTTTGTTTATTCTTCTTGCCAGGGCTGATGGAGGAGCAGCTATCTTGCCGTATGAGTGTTTGCTACAAGTCAGTTAAGTTTGGGGCCCAGTAAGACAATACTAGCAGCACAATTCACATACAGATATCCCAAACACACTGGAATTACTTGTCTTATGTAATAAAACATCACCAGTTGGGTGGTGTCTCTAATAATCCCAGACCAAACATATTTTATAGTAATTCAAAGATAAAAAGTATTTGCAAGATACAATTTAGCAGTCACATTTGTATGGCACTGATGTCATTTGCTCTTGTTTTTTAACCATTTCTCTGGGGGGGTTCTGCCGTTCATTAGGGTGAGACAATGTCCATTTGAGGTTCCTAAGAGAGGTCTGTGAATCTAGAGATTTAGTATACAGATCACCTTGCAATAGCCTTAAGAGTAAATTCTAAATAAGCCTCAATAAACCTAGTAAAGGCTGATGACTTTGTGATCATATGATTTAACTCTAGATTCTTGAATTCTGCAATTCTGATTTTTTTAATCATTGAGGGCTATCTAAGGTTGCACTATGACAAACATTAGAGAGAACTATAAGATAATTAAAAGGCACTCCATCTATATACAACAATGACTTTTTTTGGTACAGTTTTCTGGTTTTCCTTCAATATACAAATTCTTTCACCAGCTTATATGCTAACATAGGTTTTGATTTACACTTACTCTTCTGCTGCAAAATAGACATGTCCTTTCCCTCTGAAGTAGTTGCTGTCCGGGTGGTTATATCTTCTGGGCATTTTGTAAGGTTGGTCCTGTTTAAACCTACAGGGTATAAACACTTGTCAGTGTGATAAATAATTTGTTACCATTGAAGCTTAATATTTTAAGCTTCTTTGTTGTAATGGGAGCATTTTAGAGAGGCAGGATAATCTGATATCTTCAGAATCAAGTAGAGTTATATACACACACAACTGTCCCAATTTAGGATAAAGGTCAAAACCATAACTATAATCTACATATTAATATCACCACTGACATCAAGGTGTTTGCAACTAAGTGTAACAGAGTTTGCAGAATTTGATGTGGTCTTTTTAGGTACCAAGTGGTGGCAGACTTCTGAAGCCAAATCTAGAATACAGAAAAAAAAGGCAATTTACCTGAACAAAAAAAACTATTTATAATAAAAACTAATATTGTTCTTAAAAATAGTTGTTTTTCTATTCTGTAATACCCTGTAAACACTCAGGGGATAGGTTTTCAGTCACAGGAGACTCTCAGAGATCTGTTGAATTTCAGATGGGAATACTGATTTATGTCTAATAACAATCTAAACTGATGTGTAGGGAATTTGTATTACAATCTTTATTCCCAGTCTTAAGGTGGTAATCACAGCTATCTGAACAGTTAAAAATCTATTCAATCAAGTATAGTGAAGAAGAAATCCACACATAATCATGTTTCTGTAATGTGAAAAGCACAACAGATCCTACTTGATTGTATCCCACTAATCTACCTACCCTATACAGGTAAATTAGAAAACACAATGACTTTACTGAAGATAATTCTAGCCAAAGAAAGAAAACATTTTGAGTTCACCTCAGAGAAAGCCAACCCCCTTCTAAAGCGTAATTTTTAAGCAAAGCTGAAAATTATATGTAAAACGAAAAATATAAATCTTACCTCCTTCAGACCTGTATTCTGTCTGTTAACTGAGGGCATATGCAGCTTTCTTTGACTTGGTCTGGTTTTTTCTCTTTTGATCTGTCCTCTTATGACTATCACGAGTTTAAATTCCTTTCAGTACTGCTTCTGAATGCATTAATTAGCATGAAAAGGGCAAGGATACAACTTCTCATTTTCTTCTGCATCCTTCCCTCTTAAAAAGCAGCAGAAAAATCTGTTATTTCTTGATTAATTGCATGTGCTCTGAGACACAGCCCAACACCTTTTTACCTTCCCAATAAGTACAAGCTCCTAGAATGGGCAGACTGTTTCTAGATTCAAACATGTTTTGATATAAGCTGCTTAGTTTGTTACAGAGGACTGGCATTTTTGCATGTATGTACTATAGCTTTGTTTAGGCACACTTTTTGCACCATTTTAACACTGCAAAACAGTATATGTGGACCAAAGTGTCTTAGATTAAGGCAAGTACAGTTTAATTCTATATGAGAAGCAAATACTGCAACAAAAAGAGGGTAAGTCCCATGGGCTGCACCACTAATGAAGCCTGGCCTTTGCTCGTGTTAACACTGTAGTAATTCCATTTACAAGGTCAGGCAAGAAATGGCAGTCTGTGATTGATTCAAAGGTCTGCGTAGTATGATGTACCACCTTACTGCCAAAATAGCAAGGAGATACGAGAACCATGTTCTGCTTGTCATTTGTCCTAATGAATCATTTATCTGAGCCTCTCTGTCCCTCTGCACGTTTTTTTGAGTTTGAAGGATTAAACATTTTTAAATTTTCACTTGTCTTTGAAGCTATGCACAGGGCTCTAAGTATGGTGAAAATGGCTGACAGACTCAAAAGAAAATAGGAAAGAACAGATGGTGCGAGTGATCGACATATTAGGAAGTCAAATGAAATGTATTAACATTGATATTTTTTAGCTAATGTGGGGCTGCTTCTGTATTTTTCCTAATTATGGTAAAAATCTGACCTCTCTATATATTTTTCCAAGGTAGTGCCTAGTGACTGGACCAGAGGAGTGACCACAGACTGAAACAGACTGTGCTCTCTGAACATCAGGAAGCCTTTTTTCTGTGAGGATGACTGGGCACTGGCATGGGTTGCCCAGAGAGTTTGTTGAGTCTCCCCCGTTGGAGATCTGCAAAAGCCATTTGGACACAGTCATGGGCAAACCAGCTCCAAATGGCTCTGCTGCAACAGGGGGTTAGACCACAGGACCTCCAGAGGTGCCTTCCAAACTCAGGCATTCTGTGATTAGTGCCAGAAGGATCTAGTTGGTTTTTCTGGACCCATTAAAGTTTGAAGTGACATAGTTTTTGTAGAGGGGAAAATAAAGGGTACAGGAAGAATGAACAGTAAGGAGCATAAACTTGCTAATTTGGGCAAGTTAACCCACATGAACTCAATCGGAATTTCAAAGGTGAAAGAAGTGCAGAGAAGTTTCTGTAAATATCTGTTTATTCTGTAAAACAGTAAGTGGATGATACCACAGTCTGTCAAGTTCTCAAAAAACATGCCAGTCCTCTTGCACTCTGAAATGTTGAAAATTTCCATATCATATAATGTGTTTTCTGGAAGAGGATGATAACTGAAGCTTGCTTGATCAAGCTTCCTGATCTTGTGAGACTGAAAACACTAATAAAGGAAATCCACATGATTTCTTCATGTAGCAAAACCAGTCTCTGACCCTTACTTGCCTCAAGTGATGTGTGGGGTAAAATGTCAGCTGCTTGAATATTATGTATTTTGAATTAATCTCTTGTTAATAGTGTAACAGAAAAGGAAAAAAATCCAAAGAGCTTTGTTATGGATCTGTGGTGTTATCTGGAATGTAAATGCAGAATGCTGCTATTGAGGATTTGGGTGGATGAGGAGATGAAACACCACATCCTGCTTTTGATATCAATCTTTTTACAAAATCTTGCTTCTCTGATGTAGTGCTGCTAACTCCATCAGTGTAAAGTCACTGGGATTGACACATGGATTTCAAAGGTGTTATGTTTTCAAAGATAACTCTTTAGGAGAAGAGGATGGAAGAGGAAACCCCAAAGTAACCCAATTTTTTTCTGATAGCCAAACCTGTGGCAAATCCAGGACACTGATGAATCTTGGTGAAAGGTAGGAAATGAATGCTTCTGGTGTAGCTGAAAATAACAGGCCTGACCTTTGAAAAAGAGTAGCTGTTGGTTTTGTGCTGTTGACATTATGATCCCATCTTTCAAGGACAAGATTCTGGGATTTTTATTATTTACTTCCTTTAATTGATAATTATTTGTTTCTGACATTTGAGGCTTCTTTCAGTACACAGAGCAAAGAAAAACAAGTACGACACTTGATTTAGTAAAGACTTTAGTTTTGAGTTTTATGGGAGATTCAATGGAAAATCACAGGTATTTCACTGGTAAACCTACATTATCAGTAATACAGTACAAAAAGAGAAAATAAGGAATTATATCCCTTTCAGTTTGTCCTGAGGATCTTTGTCTCTCCATGGTTTGAAGGAGGTATTGTCTGGCTTCGAGGCTGAAGAGATCCACTACAGGCTGGATTTAAAGCTTTTTGAAAAGAAGCTAATCCTCAACTTGCTCCTACCTTGACTGCAGGCACCTCCAGGGAGAAACATGTCCTGTAGATTGCCTTGCTCAAGCACCATAAATATGTTCATCCTGAAAGCCTGGTTCATGACAGAAACTTCCTCCTCAAGTAATTTCCAAATTAAGCTGTGGTCCTTACTGTCAGACCTGCCTCCCTCTGCTCCACCTCTGAATCTTACAGTAAAGAAGGAATGGTATTCTTAATCCTTAATGACTACCATGGTGCGTTTGTTACTCTACCCTGTTTTTCTAAAGAAAAAGTTTGAACAGCTTTCTGGCAGTTTTCTTTTGCTCCTACTTTGTCTGCGGTAAACCGTAGGTTCTGAGCCAAGGGGATTGTTCAGATTTGTGGGGCTTTCTCCATGAGATGCAGAAGGATTAGCCATGGGTGTGCTTCTTCTAATATGTGTTCTTCAATCAAGTCCCCACAGCCAGTTGATTTATTAATGGCTCAGCTGATTCCCTGTAAGTTAAATTAAATTTTTGAATACTTGTTCTTATGAGACAAGAAGTAATTACTTTAGATGACAGATTTCTGTAAACTGGCTTCACAGAGGAAGTGTTTCAATGGTGAAAATTTTTGGAGTTTATAGATGGGGCAGATATTCATAATAGTTTGAAGGCTTTAAAGTGCTACATATTTTTCTTTTCAGTGTTTCTTTATAAATGTTATTCAACCTTTTCTCCCTTACATATGTCTTCCCCCAGTAAATTACAAAAAAAACCTCAGTTGTTTGGATACAAACTATTTTTATTCTTATAAATAGATTATCTACTCGAAGTGTTTGCCTTAGGATAATTGGAATGTGGGACTGAAGGGGGACCTCAGGACATCATCTACCCTATCCTACTACTCTGAGACACAGATATTTAGATCCTTGTTTGTGTTACCTATTCTCTGATATATCTGTGTTTTTCTATTCTGCATTCATAGTCTGCATTGTATCTTAACAGGCCACAATGAAGCTTTTTCCCTGTTACATAACTATCTTTCTGTGAATGATACCACTTACCAGTTGTCTTAACAAGAAACGGAATTAATCATGTTTTCTTCATCTCAGCCTATTATGGATTTGAAGGATGTTCTCATGCCCTGTTTCTCATGTAAAAGTTTTTTGTTTTCTAAACCAGTCAAAATATTTCTTATACTTTTTCCCTAGACTATTTTCTTAATTCTCTGATTTATATTTTATGTAATTCTTTGCAACTCATGTACTTCTTCCAGTTAAAGCTTCGCAAGCATCATTATCTCCTCTACATTACCATTGTTATCTCCTCTATGTTACCAGAACACAGAAAGACATTTGCTATTTTTAATATCGGGTTGCATTTGGGATTCTTACTCAGTTTGAAGTCCACTGTAGCCTTAGGTCTTCCTCTACTACTCACAAATCCTTACTTCATTTTGTGTGGGTGTATTTTGCTGTTTACTTCTGATATCTAGGTCTGCATTTCTCTCTACTGTATTCTATTACTCATGTAACTTTTACCTTATCTTGGGCTTGTTTACGTATTTATTTTATTCCAGCACTGCTTTGTAGAGTACCTGCAAAGCCTTTCTCTCAAAACTGTATTCATTTACTTGTACTTTCAGATCAAACTTGTTTACTGAAAATACTGGGCACTACTTTCCCAAGTAAGCATTTGTGAGCTGATGCCTCTTCCTTTTTTTTAGTGATAGCTGCAGTCAGCAGTTGGGGGTGGGGTTTCTACCTGCTGCACACATGCTTCATGGCAATTTAATTTAGACCATGGTTTGCCTATTTCATTTGGCACAGCCCTGTGGGACTCTGCTGAAGACTTGCATAGTCAAAATGCAACTTCAATATCAAAATAATATGGTAATGGTTACTTCTCTAGTTTGCATGTAAATTAATTTTCTTCCTTTGTTTCAAAGAGTCCTACCCAGAACTTCTGTTGTTTTGTAAATCCTAATAATAGTGAATTGGGCAAAAATAAAACACTTCCGTGTGTTCTTGAGGTGCTGTCAGAGGTCTCATGTAGTCACACCACTACACTCTGCTCTCCATACTTTCTGGTTTGATGTTTCAGGATATGGAGAGAAGGGTAGGGTAATGTTGACTTTTCTGGTTTAGTTCTAATCTTGCTTCCTCTTATTTTTCTCTGTTGGAGTCGATCTAAAATAATTAAAAATCCAGCTGACAGGACAAGAATGGCTCCTGCCATGTAGAAGCCTGCTCTGTAATCTCCAGCCACGTCCACAATCAGACCTGGAGAGAAACAAATGACAGGATTGTGACTGATGGAGAACAGGCTAATGTAAATTAGCTCAGCAGTGTGAATATATCCTCTTATAAAGGCAATGTGCTGGGCTACATACTTGTCTACACCATAAGGACGTGGAACATCACCCCAAGTATAGCATTTTTCAGTTTGAAACATAATTCATGTCTCATTGTTTTCCATATGTGAATTGCTAGAGAAACAATATATTACACAAGTTTGAAACACTTTCCAACCTAAAGTGTGGCAGACAGTGCAGGTACTGGCAGAAAAAAAAGACAGACCGTGCACCTGTGTATGTGAGCAGCTCCACTTCTGTGGTGTAGCTGTCACCAGCTGCTGTAATTTGGACCATAACTACAGCATGAGTGAGTTTAAAGAAAGAAAGGAGATTCATCTGCTGGAAACAAAGTTGGAGAATTTGTCTGATGTGTTATGGGTTTCCAGTTCATCATTTTACAAAGAGTCAGAGATGTTAACAAAAAGACCTTGGTTTTCAGGGAGATTCAGACCAACCAAAATATGTGATGGCATTGTGTATTATACTGAAAAATCTCTACAGTACAGTAGTACAGTGATGGCCTGCAGCAGTGTGTCAGCTGCCCTGTGGGTATGATGGCACCTTCTTTTGTGGGCTGATGAAGGTTGCTTGCTTGTGGGAAGTTTGTCTATATTCAGGGTACTTCCTAGCCCACATTCTAAACTACAATCAGCCCTATACAGGCACAGGAACCATGAACTCAAATCTTTCAGATTTTACACTCAAAGGAGGAGAGGAGAGGAGAGCTTGAGAGGCTCTTAGGGTTCCCTGCTCTTCCATATCTTCTTTGTAGTTTACCGAATACACAAAAAGGGACCACACTGATGCCCAGCTAATCAGCACTAGTGACCAGCAACCAAAAACTGTATTTTATTCAGATCTTTCCAACATATTTTTGATACTGTTCTGCTTCAAACCCTCTACAAAGCTTCCTGGTTCCTGTATTTTCAGCAGTGAATTAATATGTTCCATTATTCAGTCTGTCTCACTTGCAAGCCATTAGCAATGTCATTACCACAAAAGTCACTTGTAGTGCGTGAACAATGGCTTTTGGATGAGGACTTAGATCTTCATTGTACAAGTCACACTGTTCATTTTTTTTTTTGCTGTATCACTTTTTAAAGTCTCTACAGCTTGCAGTTCATTTGTCTTGCATTTTTCCAAGATGACTATATCTTGTTACCAGCCCATAAATCCATGTGCTGTCTTATTGTCTGCTCTCTCTTCCCACTGTTCATATGTGCTGCCTTCCCTGTTTATTATAATACTTGGCTCAAATGCTGTCTAAAACCAGCAGATATTTCTCTGAATATTTCCTTGAGGTTTGCATAGCATAATGTTTCATGCTGTTCAATTTGAACTTCTGTAGAAACCCTCCTAACAATACCAACATTTGTGCAACATCACTAGTCTCAAATTTCAGTTTCTTCTCTGAAAGTGTGTGTCTGCTGCTTGCCCCACAGGCACACTTTCTTAGCTAGATAGCTGGAGGCCATCAAGTGGCATTATGTGGGATTCAGGAAGCAGGACCACCATGTGAACCCTGCCTTTCATCCCTCCTTTCTTGTTGTAAAGGTATCTCTAAAATCACACAGAAGAGAGGGAGCAAGGTATTTTGGAGAGGATTTAAACTGGCTATTTGTTTTTATGTACTTCTTGGCTCAGATACCCCTGAGCTAAAAAGGGGAAGTTTGAGTGCAGATCCAGATCTTTTCAATTTCGATTACCATTCCCTTTTCTTATTTTAAACTGTATTTGGGAGTGAGTTGTCTTAACTTACCCGCAAGAGGAGGCCCCACAAAGCCTCCAGTGCTTCGAATAAGCATGAAAAGTCCTAGGGCACTGTCAAATTCTGGCATGCCTACAACATCTGCTAGCACTGTAATGTGAATGGCGACTGTTGTACCAAAGAAGAATCCATAGAAGCCAGTGAATATTGCCAAGGAAAGATAATTGTTAGCCAGTGGCAAGAGCATCAGGGAAGTACTGATCAATGTAATCGCCATTGCCAGCAAATGAATGGTTTTGGTAACATGGAGGTTGGCATACCAGCCACACAGCAATCTGCCTCCAAAGTCCACCATTGCCAAAATGGATAGGAGGGATGCAGTCCATGATTCATCTATTCCCAGGCTGTAACTAAGTGGAACTAAAAATAATGGAGGAACAAAAAAACTCATAGCAGCTAATATACCAAAAATGGCATAAAGTACAAATTCTGGTTGCCTCACAAGCATCCAGTTGAAGGTTTTGTGCATGATGGGAGACTTATCTTCTTTGTCTCTCCTGGATGCACCACTGCCAGGTGGTGTTTCAGTTTCACAATGGCTGGCCTCAAGGAAGCAGCTGCCTGCCAGGGGTCGCATCAGTACTCCACAGACACAAATATTGAGTTGGATGCCACCTATGATCAAGAGGGCACCTTTCCATCCATATTGACTAATCAACCACTGGAAAAATGGTCCAAACATGAATGCAAAGGCACATTCTCCAGCACTGGCAATAGCATTGGCCAAAGCCCTTTTCTTGGAGAAATAGTGGCTAACAATGCTAATGGCTGGTGTCCACGAAAAAGAAATGCCAAGACCTGAAAAACACCAATAGAAATAGCACTGGTTAGACACCATTGAGGTATTTGGTAAAGGTGGACATTAAAGCAGTCAGTGGTTCTACATTTTCAAAGTTAAAAAGCATTAGAAGGAAAACGTTTTTGCCTAGAAAAAGCATGAGCTTAGCTAGAATAGGTGTAAGGGTATATTTGTGACATTATATTCTGTACATTGTATATATTCAAGTGGAAAAACAAAACATGAAGTATATACATTATTAGATTCTCACTTAAAAAAAAAGTTGGTTGCATAGCTTTGCCAGTGCATGAGAAATCACATGGTCATGAGGTTGAAGTTAGGCAGATCTCAGTGTCCATGCTGTCTGTGTTAAGGCTGGCACTAGGTCAGACCAGCAGGTTAAGCCTGAGCTGTGTTCAGGGTAGACAGTGAGGTGGGACATGAAGGAAGCTGGTGTATTGCCTCTATTTGCTCTTAATTTTCTTGCGCAACTGCTTTGAGCAAACTTAAAACCTGCTCTAATTTAGAGTTATTTTGGTGGCTCCCCAGACTCTGGCAGCCCAGGACTGCCAAAGGATTCAAATTCCAGACATTTTCTCAGGCATGCAGTGCAGAACTCGGAATAGTTTATTTTATTCCCTGCTAGCTTTGCTTCCTGTTCCAGGAAAATCTGCTAGCTGTTGGAGCCAATTTTCTGGCCTGGTTTTGCCTGGAGTAAAGGAAAGGATTGGAATAAAATGAAAGCCTGGGATCCTGTTCAAAGCATAAGATAAGCTAATAGAAAGTATAGAATTTGGGATCTCTCTGTCTTTTTACTTCAGTACCCTTTATGAAGTTTTTTTAAACCTTCACAAAGCTCTTATCTCTGAATGCAAAATAAAACTTAATTTTCTGCTTGCATATAATTTGCAAGTGTAAATCACTGGCCTCTAAATATTTGTCTTCTTTGTTGTTGCAGATTTCCTGTACAAATGCTTATTTCCAGAGTGGGACATGAGGGAAATCATTTTTAAAGTTCATTGCTCGTTCTGGCTGCTCATAAAATCAAAATAGATACCAGATTTTAGAACTCCTACCACTAGCACCCTCAAATAAGTTGCTGGTGGAAGAAAGCCATAAAGGCATAAATTCATACCCTGTAGGAAGCCAGTTGTTGCATACATCCAGACCATGTTGAGTCCAAAAAATCCCAATGCCATTCCTGAAAATGCCAGAAGTCCTCCAGTGATCACAACTGTCCGATGGGTATATTGTACACACAGTGAACTGGCAACAGGGGCTAGATCAGCAGAAGAGTCAGAGAAAGAAAAATACATTAGGAACATTAATCTGATCAACATGGTCAAATAAATAAAATATTTTGATGAGGACTACTCATAATGCTTGACAAAAATAACCTTAATTCTGCTGGATAGGGTAGGAGGTCAGTCAAAATTTCAAATTTGTATCCTTGCTGATAGAAAAATTACTATTCATGAAGCACAGATTTGAAAATACATCCTACATATGTGGACTACTCTTAAAAGGAAAGAGCATTTTACTGCTTTCCTTCTACTGATTTTTATGTAAGGATACAACTACCTACATGGCAGAACCTCATGGACTGTTTTAGTAGAAAGTGGAACTTCAGCCACGGAATCTATAGGTTCATCTATAAAAATTGTACTATTGAGAATGTGTTACTGGTATGGCTGGCATGAAAGCTTTCTGGAGAAAACTATCTTTTGTTTTCTAGAATTTTGCAAAAATCAACCCTTAATAGAATTTTAAAATTTTACAAAGGACTAAAAAATTAGGGTTTATTTTGTAGTAATACTTTTTACAGCAAATTGACTGTTCATTTCTTAAATCTTTATTTAGTGGTACAGTTTCTCACAAAAGAGTGCAGGGGCTCTTCAACACAAGGGCAAAGGTGCAGGTGGTACAGATCTGATGGTTAGCAGCTGCTTTGGTCTCTAGTCACTGTCTGGAAACACCTGAAATGTTAGGGATATTTTTGCTTAATTAAGGCTAGTTTTACTGCCTGGCTGGTTTTTCCATCAGCATCACTAGAGTCGAGGTCAAGGCCGTAGGATTTCTTTAAATGGCCGTGGCCACCAGGTGGTTCCCAAGTACCACCTGGCATGAACCAGCTCCCACTTAAATATCCTGAGAACTGGAGTTCATGCATAAAACCGAATTCAGTTAATGGGGACCACGCCTCTAAATTGAAGTAAGTAGGAAGACAATTATTAAGAGAAAACAGCCAGCAAGGAAGGTTTTGTAGTAGTTTGTAGGGGCAGGTTGTTGTACATTAACCTGTGCTAAGATCAGAATTAAGATAATTTGGTAGCTAGGATAAGTGAAATAAACCTGACAGAGTACTAGTTGCTGCAAAATCTGCAGCATGTACATTGTCTGACAGCAGAAAAAGTGGCAGGAGTTACACTCTTCATGTTTTACAGCAAAAATCTGATAATTTTATAAGCATGTAAAAATGATACTGAAATTCAGTCATCTTAAGATGTAGTTGATGAGACATGATAATGTACATACAGTTGGTGAATCATAAAATATGATGAAAACAAGAAGAGAAAAGCAGACACAGGATGAATGTTCTTGAAGACAAGAAAAAGATCTGCAGCTGAAGCAGAACTCTTAGCAAATCTCAACTCTTAAATAGCAAATAAGAAGAATAAACAGGCAGAAATTAAACATGAAGTAGCAAGAGAAAAGAAAGAAGCTAGCCACAGAACTGGAAATGGGTAAAAGGGCTTGACTCCAGAGTCTGAAAGGATTAGGGCAACACACAGAAAATGCACAAGTGATGGAAAGGGATGACAAGAGCAAAAAGAGAAAGGTGTTGGGAGGTGTACATCAGTACCGAGAGAAGGCTGGTGAAGGTGATGGGGAGAATCCTTGCTGAACAGCCTGTTGCAAGTGCAGACCTTGGGAGTAGAAGTACATGCTCTCCTTCGACACAAGAAACAGACCTGCTGTTGAAAGGATCCAAATAGGAAAAAATAATAATTCAGTGATCATCCTTCATACTGAGCCAAGTGACACTTAAGGTTTCCCAGAGACAGACATTAAGAAAGACTAAGTCAGGCCAGGAAACATGCTCAAAGAACTGGAGGCTCAGGTGATCTTCATCATGAAGTCTTGTGGTCCTTATAAATTAAGCAAAGGCAGAAGAAGATGAGGAAAGTTATGTATTGACCTGAGACATTTATAAACTGCTATACCGAGGGATTTTGGAATGTCTGACCTCCAAGCTTTATTCACTGAAAATGGATCCTTTTCAATGGATTTCAAAGGATGGATGAGAAGCAATCTGCTGAAAATGACACCTTCCTTCCTTGGCATAGGCTGGCCTCCCACCTGGCTAGGCAAATATATTTTTTCTGGTTTATACTTCATATTATTGTGTCATATGCTCTATTCCTTCATACATTGCTATACAATATAAATATATGCAATAACAAAACAAATCCTAACTAATACAGGACTGTTAAGTTTTTCCCTCCCATGCTGGCTTTTTCTTCTCGTGAAGTTCAAATGCCTGAATGAGACAACAGGACCACAATATGTCAGTGATACATCTATTTTGTTAACCAAATTGATAGATTACCATTTATTCATTTCTGTGGTCTGTGAAGCAGGTTTTTCAATTTTTTTTCAGTTAATTATATCTGTCACTGCAATGCAGACATCAAGGATAGCAGTTTATGGAACTGATAAAATCTTTTCAACTCATGACTTATTTTATCTTTTGACTTTGGGTTACTCATTTTTTTTCTTTCTGAATACATTTTTCAAAGAAAGATCAATTGTTCTTGATATTTGGAAGTACCTGCAGTTCCATGCAATAATGCTGATAGGTGTGGACTGAGTAGGATGCATGTAATTATACAGTGTCTATGCAAAGGAGTGTCTTCAGAAACAAAATTATGATAGCATTTATTATGTAAGGATCTTTACCTATTGCAACCATATAGCTCTATGAGAATATGCAGAGCAGACTTCACAAATTCTGTGCAGTTCAAGCCTGCACGTTTGGAATCCTCACATCATGTGAAGAATCATGCAGTTCACAGGGCACTAAAGACGCTCTAAACAATCAAGTTGAGTCAAATGCTGTATCAGTTTCAAATTTTTCCCTCCTTCATTTGGTGTGATGTAGTATTTGACCTCACTGCGTTTGACTGGGATAGTTCACTCTATCTTCCCTTACTCTCTGCTTGCATGGTCATGTCTTTACTGAGTTCCCTCTGTGTGAAGATTTTTTTTTTCTTTATAACTCAGTGAGTCTTCTGGTAGATCAATAACTTGGAATCATAGTAAGAGGGGTGAAGAAGACAGAGAATTGGTAATAAATGCAAAGACAGGGGATCTTGCTAAAGATAAAAAGAAGTGGGAAAAAGCAGGACTGAGAATAATTTTGGTAGCAGATTGCTTACCTGATAGATGGGGTCACAATCCTTGTATTTTGAAATACTTTAGATCAGTAAACTTGCACAAACTGTTCTAAGAGCTTGATTCAACAAGATCAGAATTATCCCTAATGAGTTTAACTCAAAACCTGTAGCAAAACTGAATAATGAGTTTAGGTACATGATGCTAATTCAAATAATCAGATTCCTGTTTCTATAGAGTTTTCTTATTAATCCATTCTATATATGAAGCAGTAAATGCCAATTTTCTGAAATTTTTCTGTATTTTCTGTAGAGACAGAAGAAGGAAGTCTAGATCTTACATTTTTAAAGTTTTTTTAAAGAAAGATTTCCAAATTTTCTTGGGTAGTTAATATTAACATAAAATGGTAGAGGAGTACCTACCTCCTAGATGAAAGACGGCAATAGTTGCTGATGTGATCCAGGAAGTGGTGCTTGCAAGTTCATCAAAGTGCTGCTGGATTTCAACAAAGAACAGACCAAAAGTCTTGAGGACAGCAACAGTGAGTCCCATCACCATGAATGCTGACACTACCACAACCCATCCATAGCCACCATCTGGTGGATTGCCGTCTTTAGCCTGCATATTTTCTAATTCTTAGATGTTCTCTGGATTTTGGGTTGTTTTTTCTTTTTTTTTTCTGGATTGGTAGTGATGGTGATGAGGCTTTTTAACAGATCTGCAAATTGGTAGAAGGTCCAATGTTAAATAAATTAATTAAAATATTCTAGGAATGGCTTACATGAGTAATTATTAAGCTAAAATACAACATTCATTACCATGGTTTGACTGAAAATATTACCTAGGTAACAGAGGCCTCAAGAGACAGAAGACTGAATAAAGAAATTTGTAAAAATTTCAGGTATAGAGTTAAGAAAACAAAAGAAGCATGCAGATGTGAACAAAGGAGAGAAGACAATGGGAAAATATTTAGACATTAAGAGTTTCAAAGAAGAATTTTAGGGTCCTCAACATTTTAGCATTTATAAATATTAATCGTTTCT
Organism: Chloebia gouldiae; assembly: GCA_003676055.1. Taxonomy (NCBI): domain Eukaryota; kingdom Metazoa; phylum Chordata; class Aves; order Passeriformes; family Passeridae; genus Chloebia; species Chloebia gouldiae. The sequence goes on along the minus strand of QUSF01000011.1, from coordinate 4,710,872 downwards.
GCAATGCCAAGCATTTTTGCCAAAATGTTGCACATCTATCCTTGCTAAGATATATTCATAGGCAAGAACATCTTATTAAGCACAAAACTGAAAAGGCGTATTTCCCCTTAAAAGTTTCATGATAAACATGCAGCAATCATGCGGTGCATGGAGGACATAGCATCTGGCTGGAGGGAGAGAAACACTCATGCATTCTTCTGGTTTTTTCATGGGCACTAAATTCTGAGGAGGGATATTGTGCAAGATAAAAAAGACCAAGAAAGACCTATCTCAGGAGGAGAATAGGACACTTGAGATAGCTGAAGATGTATTCTATTTAAAATTATCTACCCTGTGTGCACCTGAGTAAAATGAGCTGCATGAGGGAATCCATACCACTTGAAATTATCCAGTACAAAGAAGCAGTCACTAGCCCTGTGATTTTTCTCCCATGAGGTGCATGATCTCAGGAGGATCTGAATCACTGCAGCAGGATGGGGAAAATTGAGGTCTGTATGAAGGAATCAGGTTTTCATTCCCACAGTTTCTGGGAAGCATTAATACTCATATTAGTGCTCAGTTTACTATAAGAAAATACAGAAATTATATCAAGCTGCAGCTGTAGCATTCTGACAATGCTGAGTTCAAGTAGCATGGTTATAATTTTGTTTGAGGCTTGGAAGAATATAAAAAGGATGCAACACTCAAGCTAAATAAGCCTGCCTAGGGAGAGTGGTACTGATATTTCTTCATTCTGCATAGACATGCCTGGGCAAGGGATTATAATTTGTGCCACAAGACAGATAGAAGAAATCCTGTTGCTTACCAGGCAACACCCAGACTAAAACAGGCATGATAAAATCTGCATGACATCACCCAGCACCCTTCACTTTGATTAGGCAAACTCTCTCCCAGGAGAAGAATAAATTGGGCCTTACTGCTCACAAAACTTAAATAAACAGCATGTTTCCTTATGACAAATACATCTTTTATGTCATAGCTCAGAATTCATCCTTCAGTTCCTTTTAATGATCACAGTGTTACATGTAATTCCAAAATGACAGTACTATTTAATTTGCATTATTAATTAATGAGGTAGTTATTTTCCAGCAGCCCTATGAATTTGAAGGCAGTGCAGCTACATACTATAGGGAATTGCTGAAATGCCTGAACAGAGTAGAAGAAAGCATAGATATTACAGTATGGGAACATGTTTCTGACACCATGTGTTACTTTCTTCCTCCTCCACTTACAAGAGAAAGTTTATTATAAGATCATGTAATTGCAAATACCCTAAGCTGGAAAAACCTACATACGATCTCCTTTTGCTCTTAGCTATTTAGTAATGGTAAACAGTAAGGTATTAATATCTTCACTAATCCATTTTATCTCAGGAACTAGCCTTCTAAATAAAAACCAGGAAAGACCTGTAGGGAAACTGCTCCTTCTGTTGTGCCTGGTCATACACAAGGTCTCAAAAATGAAAAGCTGTGCCTGGAATCATAAGTATTCTGTCTAGCATCCCACTGACTCCTACATCCAGAATTTCACATGGCAGCTGGAACACATGTCCTGTGAGACATGGACTTAAATCAGGAAAGCCTGTGCTTGGTGTTTGCATCAGCAAGAGCAGAAAGCTCTGCTGGCAGTGTTATTATGCTCATGGTAAATTTTGCCAGCAAGAACTTGCAGGCAAGAGTGCAACCTTTGTCTTTGCACCTGGATAGCTACAAAGATGCTTTCTGAGACACCAGGGTTGTTCTTCTATTCATGCTCTACAAGTTCTCCAAGCTATTTCTACTTTGATTCATGCCAGTGATTCAAAAAGCTAATCAGACAATAATAAAAATAAATTATAAAATGCTTATCTCATTGCTTGCATTTTAGGGTGCCACATAAACTTGTGAAGACAGATACTTGTTCTACTTGGTTATCTTGTGCTCCATGTTCTAATTAACTTTTTACAAAAGAGCAATGAGTTGAATATATTTGCTGCACATTGCAAAACAACATGCTGGTGGAATCAAGAAAAAATGTTGTTAGTATGAATCTTAAACTTCTTGTTTTTATGGAACTCATACTTGACCCTCCCCAAATAAGTGTATTCACTCTCTCTGAATGGAGGTTGAGCAGGCTTCTTGTGAGCTGGTGATAGTTTACAGATATAGGTTCCCCAAGAAGACAAAAAATGGCAAGTATTAAGTATTAAGTTTTTCCACACTTAGATAAAGAAATGTGACTTGGAAATGGGTTTTTGGTTTGGGTTTCCAATGCAAATATTATACTATTACCCTGGTTTGGACTTAAAAAAAAAAAAAGAGAAAAGAAAAAACAGGAAATGTTTATCATAATGATTTTATCCATCTTGGGAAACAGAAGAGAAACATGCTTTGGTAGATTTGCCTAATTTTTCAGCATGGTTTTAAGAAGCATTATATGTATTAACAGAATTTTAGGCAATTTATACCAGTATTCCATCATGAAATTGTTGAGCAAGCATAGCAAAAGCCATTGCTGTCACTACCACAAAACCATTTAATATACATAGACAGAAAATTACGTTTACCAAAGGCTGATACCTTGAAACAGGAACTAGGTAAAACTAAATACAAAATATATCTTTAATAAATTAACAACAGATTAAATAATACAGTCTTGTTTTATTGGTTGTATTAGAAGAAAGATGGAAAGAAACAAAGATATCAATTGTAATTTATGCTGAAACTCCCTCCACACATGTGACTCGGTACACAGGCAAGGAACAGGCTATGTTCATCATATTCAGATACCTTATGATTTTCATCTAACACTCAGACTGGCTGAATGCTATGAGCAACCAGTTAGAAGTCACAAAAATCAAATCATCAAGAAATTACCTTATTCAGATAGCCAAGGCTTGTATAGGCTATGAAGCTCTTTCTTCACCTTCCAGTTGCATATAAGTTATCGAGTTCTGCTGCAAACCACCAGGTCATCTTTGTCATCTGAACTACCATCTGGCTAGCTGAACAAATTTGTCTCCTTCAGGATGTGGAAGAATTGGATTTTATAAGAATCCCCTCCTCCCCTCCTCAAAAGTAATTTGACTCCACCTATACTCAGAAAAAAACAAAGTTCTGTCCTGACTAGAGATCAAAGAAAATCAGGAATGGATGGAGGAAACTTACAAGAAGAATGCAGATTTTTGTTTTATTTATCTGCACTATACTTACAGTAGCCTTGGACTGCTGTCCATATTTTCTACTGAACTCAACTATTGGACCAACCAGAAAATTCAGATGTGTCATCTGACTTCAAACTCCCCTGTGTTCTGGGGCATTTACTGCAAATGTTTATTCAAATTTGACGTTCATTTGTGGCTTCCCTATGCTTGTGCTATTGGGCAGATGTTGGCTACAGCGAGCATCACATAGCCTGCAGCAACTACACAAGTTACAGGAAGCTTGGATGTGCTCTCCTGAGCATGATATATGCATATTTGAACCTTTCACCACACCAGAGCAGTCCTTTACTTCTGTGATTTAAGATCCCACAGTTGTTCCTTATAAAACCCTTCTTTCCCAGTTCTCACTGCTAGTTTATTGGAACTTAGTCACTTTCCTACCAATTTACTTTGCACTAAGGTTGTGGTGGCTGTACTGCTATTATAATTGGGGGGTGGGGGCGGCAGGGTGGGCTGTTGCAGTAGCTTGTTGCATTTTGTAGTATTTTTATTTACATGTTTGTATACTTATTTCATTACTTGATCAGTAATCTGTGTAGTTTGTGTGTGCTAAGGGTAGTATAAATATGCAGTTGACCTGCATAACTAAGAAACAGATATATTTCATATTTCTAGCATATTTGAATGGGAAGCCAGCAAGTTTGTGATGTGATGCTCTAATTTTCTTTTGCTGGGAAAATTCTCTAGACTTATGTTTTAGGTCTGGACAAGACAAAATCATGGCAAAGGAAAATTATGGGGTAGTTTCTGAAGTGGAATTAGTGCTCAGTTTGTGATAGAAAAGTTGCTGCTACTCCTACTTCACCTTCTTGCTACCATGTGGGTTTTCATGCAGTGAACTGACCCTGCCGGTCACTACACTGGAGCAGTTTCCCAGTTTGGAGAAATTAATTGTGTGCTTTTACAATGCAGAAGGCAGAAAAAATAGCCAGGAATGAAACTTCGACAGATGAGCCTGCTTAATCCAGAGGAGAAAATCACATGGTGGTTGTATACAATCAGTGTATTCACAACATGCCCTGTGAGCCCACCACATTCTGACCCATGATGTTGTCGGGTGCAGGGGTGTGACTGATTAGCCTGTAGATCCACTGGTGTTCCTTGTTCCTTTGCTAAAAACAGTACTTAGGCTTCCCCTTTGCCAGTTATTGATAGCTCCACCAGCTTCACTGCCACTTACTTCTCAAATGGGACACTGTGGCTCAGCCACTTCCTCTGCCCATTCCCTCAGAGCCCACAGCTCACCCATTAAGCCTCCTGGTCAATCTGCCTGACTTCCTCATTGTTGGGATGCTTGGAATAGGTGGACATTGAATATTATATTACAGTCATGGGAACTGAAGTCTATAAACAAAATAATGAAGTCTGGAATATTCACTGGTCAGTCCATCAGATTATTTTTAACATTATATTCACTAATATTACTGGGGATTATGTGCAAATGAAAATTGTCATGGACTGTCATGACTTTGTCTTAAAACCAGAATGGTCTTAGCAGGACTACACTGAATGTTCATTTTCTACAGTCCTTCCTACTAAATACATTTAGTCTTCACTCATACCATTTAGTTTGGGTTATCCAGAACTCCTATTATGCATTAATACCATAGTAGATTTTGCTCATCTGATCAGGCTAAAATATTTTAACAATTTTCTGTCAACATACAGAAATTTTATGCTCTACTTGTGTACAGTACATCTCCTTAATCATCTAATGTTTTTCTCCACTTGCTAAATCTACAAATAAAAATTAAGTATTTCTTATTTCTACTTCAAAAGTAAGAAAAACATTGTAGACTGCACTTCTATTAAACTGCTTACTTCATGTCTTGTTCAACATTTAAGAAATGTTAGAAAACATCAGAAGAACTTAGAAAACTCTTAGGAGAACTTTTATGTTTCCATTCATAACACTAGAGGGAAAAAAGTTTACTCCAGGTGGCAAGAAGAGTCACTTCTCCTCAGATCTTGTTTGTTAGTTAAGCTTTCACTAATTCCAAGGGTTAGTTTCCACTTTAAGTGCTTGAGTAAGCACAAAATGCATTCACACGCAGACTGATGCATTAAATATTTGGTGTAGAGTAAAATGGGAATCTCCGTGGAACATCTGTATTTCAATAACAGTGATTCATGATTATGAAGAGATTATGCTTAAATGCTGTCCAGTCAAGTCATGAAGAAATATTTAACCATTCAGAAGTTAGTGTGTCTTGGCTTTTATTACTAGGGTCATAGAATGAAATCAGCAATGGTTGAAACAGAGGCTTAATATATATGTATTTCTAAAATGCCTTTTTCTCAGTATTCTTTTAACTGAAAGTAATGATTGTCTTCTCTGCTGCTGTAAATAATTTCAGCTCTACTGATTTCAAAATTACTTCACTCCTTTCACCACCAGAGAATTTCTTCATTGATTTCTCAATGGGAACAGGGCTGTCTTTGAAGAAGACACAACTTATCCCTCTATTGCCTCTTTATTGTTATTATTGCAGTATATATAAAATGTAGGAAACAAGTCTCTGAAATGAAGTTCTTACTTAAATAAATGCACAAATGTAGAAAGCCAGCCTGGCATAAATACACACAGATCCTGGCAAAGTCTCCTCGCAGTCAGCTGTGCTCAGATGGAAAGGCAGAAACCATGCCTCCTGCATTCATCAGTCTTCCATGGTGATCATGCTTGTCCCTCTGCTTGGAACTACCTGCTCTTATCACATACATCCTCTTTTTTTTTCCCTGACCAAAGCCTTCTGACACCATTAATAAACAGATAATAAGTCTAGATAAAACACTACCAGGTCATATGATCCATCAGCTAAGAGACTATTGATTGAAATGACTGAATCAAAATGACTGTGTTTGATTTGTGGTGTTAAGTGATTACTAGTGTAATAGAGATAGCCTGAACATAAATATTCTGAGGACTGTGTGCAGGAGAGACAGCATAGGAAAAGACTGGAAAATTGTTATGTAAGAGATAAACAGGCTGACATCACTGTCAAAATAGCTGACATGGGATGATAAATGAACCTAGGTAACGTATGTGGGGATGAGTATGGAGGTATTTAAGGTCTTGAAGGAAAAAAAAGAATTTAATCTTGATGTGCTTAGAGAAGAAACAGGGTGGTGATTCAGTTGCAAAATTAGGATGACCAAGGAGGTGTGTTTTGTGGAAATAGAATAGTTGGCAGTGATAGCTGGCAGATACCAGAGGGGCTAAAGAGCAGAAAGAGGTAGCAAACAAGCAAGTGAGTGATTAGGTTTTGTCAGAAGCTGTCAGACTGTAAAAAGTGAGCTAATTAACAAATAAGAATAAGTGGCTTGGTTTTGGACTGGGTTCTGGTTATCCTATTAGCAGTTTAACAAATTCTTATTAGTTTAAGATTGACTGAATGTTTACAGGCTGGAAGCAAATGAAGAAAAAAACATCTGTCCTGAAATTACAGTCAGGAGTGCCGATTGCTCCCTTCCCCAGGGAAACCTCAATCCCTGGCCTCCCTTAATAACAAAGGGAATGCTCAGCCTATATGGAAGAGTATCTACAGGGAAGAGGGTGACATAGAGCCTGATTTGGCTGCAAGTGGGTGGTACATTTATCTGAACAAAGGTTGTTTATTTTGTTTTTTCAACAAGCAATAATCAGTCCCTTTCCTCTGTGTAATTTTTGGTTGTCATTATAGCTTTCATTACAAAATTATAGGCTAAGAAGAAGAGGGGGCACAGGGAATGAGTACTGCTAAACAGATAAAAGGGAAATGCACTGCTTAAGCTTACCAGAACAAAATGGTTAACTACAGTACTGATGCAAACAAGAGTCTCTCTGTGGCCTATCAATCTAGCATCTATGGGTGGCTTCTTCCACTTCCTGTTCTGAAAACAGTGGCCAGCATTTAATCATTCTGCTTTAATTATAGCATGAAGGTGAGAATGCCCAATTCTTTGGTATGTCTGAGTCAAGAAGGCATTTTCTGTCTTCGTACCTTAGGAGAGTGATGGATGTGTTTGGCTAAATGTCCTCTAGTTGATGCCTGGGAAGCTGAGAGCATAGATATTAAGGGATATAAGCTCATTTGACTTCTTGTACTATTTTCTGAAACTAGCCTGTGATACACTGTACTATCCATGGCAAGGTGCTGTATTGTGGAGCTGTGTTAAAGTGAGGAAATAAAGTCCAAGAAGTGCCAGTTTCCTTGATAGCATGAAGTGTGCCTGTATAGGAGAATTTTCAGAATGAACAGCAGCTTGTATTGAACGGAATACAAAGCTACACGAGGCTGCCCAGTATTTCTAGAAGGATGGATTCTTGCACTTTCATTACTCTTGAAAATATTCTTCCTAGTTTCACTTTTAAGATGAGGATGGCAACAGATAATGAGGAAGAATGTGTGTTGGCTCAGACTAATACTGAATGCTTACAGAATTTGCAAGGCAAACATTTACAATACACAGAATAAGAAGCAGGCCACAATTAATGGACAAGAACTGGACTATTGGTAGTAGTGCCCAAAAATCCACCTAGAAGACAGGGCAGGAAACTAATTTGAGCTTCTAGTTACAACACTGTTGTTACAGGAGTGAGGTAACTGCTGGATATATGGTTGAAGAGATGAAAGATCTGTACCTAAAAGAGGAGTTAAGATCTAGCTCCATTGCAGCAGCAAGGCTCAGTGATCCAACACTAGCTTCTGTGCAGGGAAGCAAAGACTTTTCCAAGCCTGCATGTGTCACTAAGGAAAGGCCAACATAACAGGCCCTGGAAACTCAGAATGTAAAATCTGATTCATCTTCCTCACAGTGTTTCCTGCTGAGTCCAAATTTCTTTGAAAGCTGGTCTGACGGAGAAGTTGTGGGACACTGAGTGGATGGTTGGAATATGCTGCAGTGACAGAACCAGATTCCCAAGACAGCTGGACAGAACTGTCACTTCAAAGCTGTGGCAACATGCTTATGTTAAAGCAAATAAACATCTCTGCCTCCCTGCAGAGTAGCAATGATCGTACTGTTTTATGTGCCACTGGCATAGGCACTGCAATGCTACTTCTTTTGGTTTAGCAATGCAGGTAAGTTACTAGAAAACTTGAAATCATCAAAATGGTTAGCAGGAAGATGAAAGGGCTGGAAAAATCACCAGTTTATAAAACTTAAGCTTGAAGACGAATGTAAGAGGGGTCTTGACCATGATGTATTAACACCTACACTAGAGTAGACATCTTGTAACAAAGGGATTTTCAATTTATTGGTCAATGATATAAGAAGATTCAATGGATAGAAAATGGAAGCTAAGAAATTAATACCATCAGTAAGTCACATTTTAATAAGAAAGGTGACAATGGGAACAACTTACATATTACTTCATCACTATTTATTTTTAATCAAAACTGAATGTTCTTCTGAAGACGGTTCTAGTTCTCTCACCCTAAGTAGCTGACGGTGGCCTTAGTGTATCAAACATTCATATCTGTACTTTTCTGTTAAGCAAGAATGCTAACCTGCTATGACTTAACTTACTTTTGCTACTAAACTAGAAAACAAATCCAACCCATTCCTTATTGATGAGGAATTGTCTTCTTACTTTTTCTGCATAAAACAAGGCTTACAAGTATAATTAATGCTCATGGGATTTTCCACTTTTGTGAGCTGACAAATGACCCAGCTTGGATTGCAAGATACTAGGTTAAACACCAGCCTTCTTGACATAAAGTCAAACTGAATTTATGCTGAATAATTTGATTGGAAATCAGATCCAATTATCTTAAATTGGTCATTCCAGACTAACAGAGCAATAAAGGGCACTGTGTTTGTTGATGTGTTTGACCTAGATATTACACTCATGTCAAAACATGTAAGACTATAATTCCAGCCTAGTTCATACTGCACAGTACCCTCCCAAATACTGTACTCAGAACAGAAAATAAAAAGGCTGTTGGTCTTTCAAACATACAGAGTCTTTCTGATCTAAAGCAGAAAATTACTTCTGAATTTTGAATTGATGGAATTTTTTAAATTGTTTTGATCGATACAAATATGTCTGTCACCAAAATTAGTATGGTCTTCTCTTAAAAGGGGTGGTTTAATGTTCAAATATTGCCCAAAAAATAAAAGGAAAATAATTAAGCAAACAGTGAAAATTTTTTACAGTTCCAATACTCATGTACACCTAGAGCCAAAAGAAAGAGCTGCACATCAACAAATGATGTGTAGCTCCTACTTCTCAAACTGTACACAATCAGATCAATAATGCAGGCATAGTAAAATTGATACGAATAAAAATATGTTGCTGGAGAGCTACTGGCCCTGCATAAAGCTGCTTAGGTGAGTCTTTCAGGAGTGGTGGACCCCCAGTTTTTTAACACTGATGATATTATCCATTAAATCAAAGTAAGAGATGAAAGCTTCTATCTGATTCCTCGATTGTCTTTGCTATATAACTTCAAGACCTACACAAGAATTTCAAAGGAGAAATGGAGACCTACGCTCAATAGAAGGCCCATCTTTCTTTAAAACCTTATTTTCTTAAGTATATTAATAATACTACCTTAACATCATACAGGTTATTAATATGATGTTGTCAAAGGGCAGTTTCCATTCCATTAAATACTGGCGGGGGTGGGGGG